>BQKZ01006316.1:6472-16477 GCA_036244855.1 Temnopleurus reevesii | reverse complement strand
GTTTGGCTCTCTTATTGCTGTATTTTGCGTGCGGGGGGCGGGGGGCGCTGCGCGCAGTCTTAGTTCAAGGCGCTCGCTAAAACATAATACGAGCTTGATTAAAAGATTTATTTTTAAGATTTTCTTTCCGGAATGGTTTAGCGAAACGTTTTCCCAGCCAATTTACTGCTGCTCTCAAGCGATTTGACGATTTGAACATCCAATTACGCCCAAATGACATAGCACCCTATGCATTCGAAATAAGAAATGTAAATTATTTTGAAAATAGTTTGAAAGTTTAGGAAATTTATTCATTAAACTTCATCAACATAAATATCCAACATTTTTGTTCATATAAAGAGAAATTAGAGTTTGGAATTAACTAGGAAAACATATAACCTGTGTATGACTTCGAGATGGGCAGATTCATATCAAGGGGCGCCTGTTATAGTCAATAGCTCGGTGCGGATCAGTGATTTGACCGACTACATACCTTACTGATAACAATGCATATTTATTGATTCATATTCATAAAGATTATGAATGAAATGATCTACCAGCCGTCTCCCATTTCATTGTATAACATATGGCCTTGTTGATCATTGTGCTAGAGTGAATAATGTCTCATTATTCGTGGGAAAGTATCGCGCTGGTAATTCACAGACAAAATAATGATTAAAATGATTCGGGGATGGTTAATGAAATACCGGGAATTTTCCCCATCACTGCAGGGGAGAACGGTGGTGGTTGAGCAGTTGTAAAAGTCTATAAATATTTGTTTATGAAATCTCTTGCACATGATTTTATCCAACTCTATATTAAACAAACTTGGGCATATCGAATGGAATCAAACACCGTAAACAACATCGGGTATTTTTTTTCATATTTTCCCCACTTGGTTCATGTATTTCACACAATAAAGCAATTCATCTCGAACATGATTTTTAAGGTTTTAAGTTTGTTCTTATACATAGGTATGGCAGATTTGGTACTTCGACTATTGTCTTGTAATATTTCAAGAATAAAACCGCAATTGAATGAAATTGAATTGAACATGTCAATCAACAATATAAAATGATTATTAGTTTTCTGGTAGCCAATAGTAATAAAGAATACTGTAATGAAAATATGAATATAGGCTCTACAGTTCCCAAATGTTCTATTCGGGTTTTTTTATGCATCACAATTCATGCTGTATCAGCTTGTGTACCTCGGTTCTTTCAAATGCTCTTGCATTCTCAGATTTTTATGTCATCCAACATTGATCTCAACGATGTCTTGAACAAATTCAATGCGAAAATAAATGAATACATCTTCCAAAAATGATTAATTTCCTCTTTCTTCATGATAAAATCAAATGCTTTTATAAGTAAATATTTACAGTAATTTTGTGGAGGTAACCACAAAAGGTGTATTATCTATGCACAGTCTACATTCATATTTTAACAGAAATTCAATCTGTTGTTTCCACAAAATGTACCCTTTGAGTCAAACCATAGACCGTGATCATATTGGATTGGATGAATTGATGATCCAGTGATCAGACTTTTCTTCGTAACATTTCTGACGCGACATATTTTAATATATATGCTCATAATTACCAATGTCATAGGTATAATGTATTATTATAGGCGGATTCACATCTGTGTGTTTTATCCTACGTTGGTCGAGCGTTGTTTTTTTTTAATTAAAAACGCTCGTTGGACGCACAAAGACCCAGGTCATACGGTGGACCGACGTTTGGCTTGCGTTCGATGAGCGTACATTGAGTGTCAGTCCACCGTATGACCCGAGTGTTCAGTGATTGTCAAAAACGCTGAGCCAACGCAGGCTGAAAACACATAGGTGTGAATCGACCTCAACGTGTTATTTGATTTCTGAAAGTGATTTTCTGATGATTTTCTGACAATTAACCACGATTCTTTGTCTTTTTTGTCTTTTACATTTTGTTTCACACACAGAACGAGACCAACCAATCCTTTACAAATTTATCTTGAAACATCTCAACAACCCTTCCGGTGAAAGTTCAAAATACTTGACCTGGGTCAATAGGTCAGAAGGTCTCTTCCGGTTTTATTCAGCCATGAAGGACGATTTCGCTGAGATGTGGGGTCGATTTAAAGGCAAACGCGATCATATGACGTATCAGAACATGGCGCGCGCACTGCGTAACTATACGCGCGGCAACAGGAAGATCATGACGAGCGTGCGCAAGAAGTTGCATTATAAGTTCACACCACCGTTCATCCAGTGATGACGTCACAGAAGGGACAGATATGGGGGGAAAACCCCACGTTGTGCTTTGGAACACCTCCAAACATGTCGAAGTGTGGAATGTTTATGACCATTATATCACACAGACAAAAGCATCGTGCGACGTGTGAAGTACTTTGAGCTCAGAGAGAAGTATTAAAGCAAGTTTTTACTTATCTCTCTGCAAATTCCCCTCGTTTAAAATCGTCATTACAGTGGCATTCTGATAAATCATGGATTATGAAATATGTATTGTTCGCGGATGGTTCCTTTATAGTGGAGTAGCCAAAATTATGTTATGAAACGAATTGTCAAATTGCATTGTCAACAGTGCTCCTTCATTTTGAAGGTTGCCGAAAGTACTTATATCATGATATCCATTACTTTATTTCCTAAAACAAATATCATTTTATCGCTGAAAATAGCGATGCTCCTATTTGTTCATTTCAGCGATTTAAGGTGTTTCTTTTGGAATTTCAATACAATAGAGCTTTATATTAGGGGTAGTTTATAGACCTCTCATAACATTGAATTTGTAAATGTTTTGTAACCTAAAGTTGTCTTTCTTGCCTTGTTTTATATCTCTAAGAAAAGTCTTCCTACAGTGTATTCCAAATCTTTCTGTATTATCATATTCTAATATTGTTCAATAAATTCCAATTCGTTGATGTTGCAAATAGGTATTGTGCATAGACGGGATTCTCAAATGTTGAACTGCAGGGGACAATTGCATGAAATGGTTAGCTATCCTCTTCTTGCTGTTGCGTCTTAAATTCTTGTGCCAACCTCCTAACATAAACACAAACGTTAATACGTCTATGTTAACAGGTTTGCACAAGAAGTCAAGACGTATTTGCAAAAAGCAGATAGATAAGACTAGTTCGTGCAACCGGTCGCAGGTTGATGTTATTGTACATGCAACTTGAAAAAAAAGATAGGCAATGTGGTTTAATGTTTGGACTGGCGAATCCAGGATGGGCTAATACGGGGGGGGGGGGGGGGCATAACTTGATATTCCTGCGGCTAGGCTGACAAGGCCCCCCCCCCCCAACAAAAGAAGAAAAATCACTTCCGGTCGCCCCTCCCATACTGACAATATTGGGAGGTGGGCAATGCCCGACATACCCTGAGAATACCCTGGGAACTCGGAAGGGGGCGGGTGGTCAATTCGGCGGTTGGATCCACCCATGCACCATGAATAAATCTGCCATTTTAAACCCTGAGCCAGATCAAATATTTACCTTGTCTATTTTCGCATATCAATAACACGGAAGGAAAATATTGCATACAAATATTGATTGTCAAGCCATTTATTTTACCAAGCGTGAGCTTAAGGTTTGATCACACCTTGGCGTCCATAACCAACATCTGCCCAGTAAACGAGTCTACGTTGACTATAAACTCGAGGAGGTGAAGAGGTATTTCACCGAGTTGTTTTTAATGTTGTATATAGCGACTTTTAAGGCCTACTCACACCTTTGCGTGTTGAACCTGCGTCGGCCCAGCGTATTTGGAAATTAAAATCGCTCCCTTGACGCAAAAAGATGCAGGTCATAAGGTGGACTGACGTTAGGCACACGTTCCTTGAGCACAAGCCGAGCGTCGGTCCATCGTCTGATCCACTTATGCACAGAGCGCTTAGAGAAATACCTCGTATTTAATAAGCGCTATATATTAATGTAGTGTATTATTATTATTATTATTATTATGATGTGCGTCCAGGGAATGTTTTTAATCTTCATAAACGCTGGGCCGACGCAGGCTAAAAACGGAAAGGTGTGAATCGGCTTATATGGTTAAATCACACCTAGGCAATTGCATCCAACGTCTGTCCAGCGTATTCGAAATTTCAAAGACGTTCCGTGAACGATGTTGACTATAAACGCGAAGAAGTAATTGATCCTTACATGCAAGGAGGTATTTCACCGAGTTTTTTTTTAATCTTAAAGGGGAATTACACCCAGACAATAATGTATATTCAGTAAATGAAGAAAAATCAGATGAACAAACTGTGAAAATTTGAGCAAATTCGGATAATCCATTCAAAAGTTATGAATTTTCAAAGTTATCAGTTCCACCTGTGCTGGACATCCTTGAATTTGCAACGTATAGCCGATTAGCATAATCTGTGATGTCATACATGGAGAACTCCTCATTCACTTTGTATATAAATTTATTGAAAATGGATCAATATCGTATTTCAAATGAGTAATCACCACCATACTTTCTGTAATGCTTGCAGAATTGATGTGGCTATAATAATATTTAACCTAAAAAACAAAAATTCTGTCTACTTTTCTGGAAAAAGAAGAAAATGTGAAATTCTGTGTACAAAGTGAATGGAGAGTTCTCCATGTTGGCAGCCATTTTGTGCCTGTATGTTGCCAATTTAAGGAGCCCATGAGGGGTTTAAATCAAAACTTTGAAAATTCATAACTTTTGAATGGATTGTCGGATTTTGCTCAAATTTTCACAGTTTGATCATTGTATTTTTCTTCATCCACTGAAAGTGCATCAATGTCTGGGTGAAGATCCCCTTTAAGAACGACGGAAATTGGGATACAATAAGCATAGACCTACCTCGGAGGTGTTAGGTCTATGATTAAAGGCCCCAGCACTCCAAACACGGCACGGCATAACGGCTGGGCATTTTTTTGAAGTATCTTGGTTGTTATTGGCCAGTGCGCTCCTCCGCGCAAAGGATGTTTAACAATTGACCAATCACACGCAAGATATCGCGTAAATACCGTGCCGCGATGTCGCGTTGTGTTTGGCATGCCCGTGCCTTTATTCTTTCGGTGCTATTTATGTGTGATTAGAACAATCGGGCGCAGGATAGTTAGGAAAGGAAATCATAGTTTTAAGAATTTCAACAAAAATGAGATTGATTTCCTGTGCATGGTAAACAAAATTCTGTTATTGTTTTTTTTTTTTTTTTTAACAGATCGTAGTTTGATTGTGAATATTTTCTGCTAAATATTTGAAAATCAATTCAGTTTTATATCATAAATATGTATATAAATACAATCGTGCGATCTTTATCATTGCTATGATAGGCCTACTGTTTTTGTCATATTCATCTACATGAAGAATTATCGATTATGTGGCATTGTGATTTTGGTATTTGTGACATATCCTTTGAACTTGCATTCTAAATGCATAATATTTTTTAGATAATCAGTAATTAAAGTCTTTCTATTCTTTAGGGGAATTTGACCCAGACTTTAATGTACTGTTAGTGAATGAAGAAAATAAGATGACAAAGGCTGTGAACATTTGAGTAAAATCGGATAATCCTTTCAAAAGTCATTGATTTTCCTTCACACCTCTGATGGACATCCGTGAGTTGGCAACTTTGGCAAACTCACCATTTACTTTGTACACAAAATTTCACATTTTCTTTTTTTTTAAAGAAAAGTAGATAAACTTTTGTTTTTTGTATTTATTACACATTTAAAATATGATATTGATCAATTTTCTTATTAATCAATATACAAATTAAATAGGATTCCGAGTTATACATTATGCCATCACATAATTTTATTATGCCAGAGTTTTCAAGAATGTCCATCAGTTGTGGAGATGAATAATTTTATGTAACTTTTTAACAGATTGTCCGAATTTGATCAATTTTTTTCCTTCATACACTGACACTCCATTCATTTCTGGGTTAAGTTCCCCTTTAAGGAAACTGCTTGTATTTTAATTCATCCATGTGAGAATTAAAAACAAATATAATTGTCATGTGTGGTATAAGTTATACCCAAATGTGTTGTAAATATTTGTTTAATAGTTGTCGACGAGCTGGGCTCTTTGACTATTATGTAAATAGAGCGTCCGTTTTATGTATATGTTTTACAACCAATATTATGTCATACTTCTATTTTTAGAGGTCTTTATATTATATGTTCCTTCCCGGTAGAAGGTTATATACAATATGAAATTTTCCATCATGAACACGATATAATCTCTTTCTGTAAAATGAAGTGTGTCATGGGACAATAGATCCGTACATCAAGTATTGAACTATGTGGACATTTAAGGCCCCAGGCACACCAAACACGGCACGGCAAAACGACACGGCAAAATGGCACAGTATTTACGCAGCAGCGAGTTGTTATTGGCCAGTCTGCTCCTCCGCACAAAGGATGATTCACAATTGGCCAATCACAGGGGAGACATCGCGTAAAAACCGTGCCGTGATGCCGTGCCGTGTTTGGTGTGCCCGGGCCTTAACAATCACAAGCCGATTCCAATTTCAATAGCATGCATTACGGAGGAGCATTGAATTGGCGTTTGATTTAATTTTACAGAAATAAACTATATCGTGTTAATGTTTTATACTTGTCTTGCTTACGTGATTCGTGTTCAAAGTATAACGATGTGGCGATAGAACACAAATTATTTGTATGATGCTTTGAAATCAATCTGAAGAGATTTTGTTTATGATGATGTTTGTTTCTTGTAAAAAAAAATGACAATCGAAACATATGAAACGCATAAAGCCCTGGTCACAAAGGACCCCGGAAGCAACACGATTCATCCGACTCCTTGTTAATTCACAGTTAACTGCCTCAGAACAACGAGTCGGGGTGAATCATGTTGCTTCCGGGGTCCTATGTGACCGGGGCTTAAAATGAATTGGCAAATGTTAACCCAACACAGGGCAATATAAATGTCCACACACATACCGATTAATGGGGTAGTCACATTTACAGGCTGATCCCATACCCTGCTGTCAAACTGCATTATCTTAAATTTGAAGTATGACCTGTAAATCAATGTTTGGTTGAATCAATAAATTTAAAGAACTGATATTTAGAAAAAATAACTTTCAAACATCATATTCCAAACAGGCATGACAGGAAAAGACAGTAATTATTACAATTTTGTAGATTCGGTTTGAGAGCAGGATGTGATCAGTCTGTTGGTGTGACTGCACTATCAATCTTATCAAACCGAGCCCGATAGTTTGCTCTTATTGATTTTCAATTTGCTCCACATGGTGAACTAATACTCTTACTGAAGATTGTACTTATTAGAAATTTAGTTGACAACACATTGCCAAGCAATTGAAGAGTATAAAGATGTATATTTATGCAATATATGCCAGCATTTTCACCAGGATTTCTCAGAATGTCTCCAAAAGCTTTCACTTATGATGAAAATCATATTCTATTATTGTGATGTAGTCTTTCAGCGAAATTTATGTCTTTCTTTTGAATTATCAATAATGTTTAAAGAGTTCGGCTATTGGTGAAGTTTTCGCCAACTTTATCCGCTATTATTTAGTCATCGGGTTTCCAAAATACAAAACAGCAACAAACTGAAAATGACGAGGATAGGACAATATGGAATTATATTTTGATGAATCATATTCAATAAATTATTATTACTACTTAATTATTTCAGTTGTGGAAAGATTATGAAGGTTGACCCCTAAAACATGAGCTATGTCTTTCATTTCTGTTTTAAATGTTTTTATATTCTTTATATCACAATATTGACAGTAAATTCTCTGATAACTTGTTCGCGTTTAACATTGAATGATATTATTTTGGAAAATACGCTAAATCAAATCAAATATTTGTGTATATCAATGGACTGGCTCCACCATGAGTTTTTCATCCTTGATGAAAGAATGTATTGTTCTAGCATCTAACAGTACTTATTTTGTACTCTCTTTTTTTTTTTATATCATGTTCTCAGTACTTTAATGAAATAAAGAATCATAGAATAATTCTAACATTCTTTTTCTCAAAAGAAGCCATAGATCAGTGTATTATACAAGTCTTCCTTGATAATTATTATCATTTGTAAATATATATTTTCAGATGTCTTTTTGATAAAGATGAATTTTTCATTTGATACGTCCATTTTGTTAAATTTGAATAAATCCTTTTATAAATAAATACTTATAGAAAAGTCATATAGTTGCTTATTTGATATCATATTGATTAATGTCTAATCATAGTGATCAGATTATGAAATGTCAAGTTAACTACCACAAGAGGAGCTCAGATGAAGACTTTGCAAATTGTAGAACTTGTGGAGCGTTGCTAGAAAGTTGTCATCAAATGCCAATTGCAAAAAGATTTGCGATAAATTGCAAATTTCTAGCATTGTATGTTAGGGTGATGGGATGAAGAAATTTGAGCGTATGTGTGTGTCTGTGCGTGTGTGTGTGTGTGTGTGTGCGTGCTATTCCTAATGTACCTGAACAGTATATAAGAACACCTGTAAAGGCCGACTCACACATTCCCGTTTTTAGCCTGCGTCAGCCCACCATTTTTTGAAAAGGCAAAACGCTCTCTGGACGCACAAATACGCAGGCCATACGGAGGATTAGCGTTCAGCGTATGCGTATCTAGCGCTAGCCTAACGTCAATCCACCGTCTGATCAGCGTATACTGTGCATATGGGGAGCGTTTTCAATAAAAAGAAAATAAAACCGCTGGGCGGACGCAGACTAAAAGGCAAATGTGTGGGGAGGTATTTATGGAATGTTAAATCAACAACGACAAGAGCTAGAATGAAGACCTGACCATTCTTAACACTTGTGGAGAGTTGCTGGAAAGTTGCCATCAATGTCAAATTGCAGCTGATCGGATACGCCAATCAAATCCATCGATCCATGCGCGTCTTGACAACAGTCCAGACGATATGCGAATGAAACTGATTTGCAATTGATTTGCGATAAATTGCAAGTTTCTAGCAACACCCTCCTGGGAGAAGAGAGCAATAGAAAATGATTGTGCGATTGTGTGCTTGAGTTATGGGATAAGTAAATTTAAGCATACACGTGTATTTGTGTTTCTGTTTGTGTGTGTGCGATTCCAAATATACTAGAACCTTTTAAGAACACTTGTAAATAAGGCCGACTAGTTCACACCTTTCCGTTTTAGCCCGCGCCAGCCCAACGTTTTTTGAAAATTAAAAAGACTAACGCTCCCTGAACGCACATTATTATTTATATATGTTGATCAGACGGTGGACTGGCGTAAATATTCAGAATTGAATGAGAAACTTTTTTAATTTGAGATTCAACAACTGACGTTCGGCTTATGTTCAAGGAAAGTACGCCGACCGTCAGTCTACCGTATGACCTGCGCTTTTTTACGTAAAAAAACGCTGGGCTGACGCAGGCTTACACGCAAAGGTGTGAGTCAGCCTTTAATACGAGAGTGTATACCGTACATACTGTACATCTTCAGCAGAAAACAAAAGCAAAAATAGTTTGCCTGGGTAATATTATAATTATTTATGTACCTGTGTACTGTGCGTGTGCAAATGTGTGTGCATGGGTGTATGTGATTGAGTGTATATGCGTGCGTATGTATAATGTGTGTATATATTGTATGTGCATGTAGGTTTGTGTATGTGTATGTGTGTTTTGTGAGTGATTGGGTGCGTGTATATATATATATATATATATATATATATATATATATATATATATAATATATTTGGGTGTAAGCTTACAGCCATTTAGTTTTCCTCTACTATTCTTTCTTTCTTCTTAATTTCCGTGCCATTTTGCGCCAAAATTTCAAAATATAGTGGTTTAGAACCATGAAATCATTTACATCGCTTCTCATTTCATTTTGCTTTCGTATCATTTTACACCCCTTCTCCAACATGACGATACTTACTTTTCAAGTGCATTATGACTTTACTGAAAATCGTGTGTCAACGATTTTTGGGGAATTTCCCGTTTGCAAGTCACAGTTTTCCCCCAAATCATCAATCGAACTTTGATCCCATTCATCATAC
>BQKZ01006314.1:0-15055 GCA_036244855.1 Temnopleurus reevesii | reverse complement strand
TCTGATTATGAATAGCGACCCTCTTCTCTGATTATGATTAGTGACCCTTATGAATATTGATTCTTATGAATAACGACCCTCATGTCTTTTTATGAATAGCGACCCTCTTCTTCAATTAGGAGTAGCAACCCTTATGAATAATGACCTTTATGAATAGCGAACCTCTTTTTGTTTGATGAATAGGGACCCTTATGAATAGCGACCCTAATTTGGTATTATGAATAGTGACCCTTATGAGTTATTATGAATGGCGATCCTTATGAACAATGGCCCTTGTAAATAACGACCCTTATGAGTTATTATGAATAGCGGTCCTTATAAATAATTTTTCGTTATGAATAGCGAGCGGACCCCTGTGATAAATGGTCAGTTGTGCACCTATGACATCATCAGTTGCTAATTGTCTTGATATATAAACATACATAACTTTCTTATTAGGTTTTCTTAAACTTTTTTGTTCTGTTCATCTAATTTTTCTGTTCCTGTTGAAGAAATATTGTTTTAGGGTAGACTCTCTTTTAAGTGTACACTTACTTTGAAAATTCTTCTGGAGTTGGCGGTCTGAAGTGTATTTTAGAAGAATTATCTTTGCATTCGTTCAGATCGAAATAAAGCGACCCTGGAATGTGCTCTGCCCGAAATAGCACTCGACCGTCGACCTCGGGGCCGAACCACGTGGCATCTAGCACCCGAACCTTTGACACTGACGGTGTTTCCTTTCCAAGTTCATCCTTCAGCCATTTGGTGCTCACAAGCGCGGGTGCCGCCATGTTTGTTGTTGTTCCCTCTCAGAATCAATGTCAGTGGAAATGCCTGAGCCGTGCAAAATGACATATATGAACAAATCATTGTGCATGTTTAAATTTAATTGGATACACTGAATAAAACAGGTTTGTTATTGAACATCGATTTCCATAAGCTCCCACGGCTCTCGAATGCCTTTTTTGAAAATTTGTCTCGGTTGGTCAGAAAACACATCCACACTTTTTGTCAAAAATAAGACTCAGATGTGTTTCGAGGGAGTATAAGGGGTAAGAAGCCTAAGAAGTTCTGAAAATGTCTTTTCGTCTTTCCGTATATACCTTTCTATAACGGTTGTATGTCAATACTCTTTCTCTTTTTTTTCTGTTTTTATCTATTTCAATACTTTTCTAGTGTGGACCTTAATTTCTAAAGATTCCGACCGATATCAAATTAAACACCAGCGTTTTACAGTGTGCTCGTACAATATACCATAATGTTTTCTACACGACTGCCTCCATTCACGTTTCCTCGAAAAAATGGGGCCAATTGCACGAAATGGTATGAAGCTATCCTCTTGTGCCACCCTCTTAACATAGACTCAAATGTTGATACGTCTATGTTCAGAGGGTCGCACCAGAATTAAAGACGTCCTAGCATAGAAAAAAGGGACATGTATATAAGACCATTTTGTGCAATTGACCCCTAATGATCAAGGGTCGTCTATTTGTAAACATAAGTTTCAGGAGGATCAAACATAAATATGAACCTTGCAGAAGACAACCGCCCTAGCATTCTTGGCACCAAAATAATGAAAACAGGAATGTGGTCTTACCTGGTTTTCCCGGTTAAGACGGGCGTGCAGTGCTTGAAAAACTTACTAGGCGATGCCTCCGTCTAGACGAAAAACCAAACTTGCTTTTATTGGGAGATATATATATGTTCTATTTGAAATACGATACATTCTTCATGTCGCAGTTTTATAAGTGAATGGAACAACCAGAATGCACATAATCACAGTGTCATGTTAATAAAACCACGCATGACTTGCTGTATTGTGTTTACATTATGATTTGCGCGCATGAACTTAAAGTATGATGTTGACCTTGTTCATGAGTCACAACGAACCTTTGGACACGAAGAAAAATTGTGCACAATGCAATGCAAAGTAATGCAACACGGGGAGCACCTCTAGGGTGCAATATTGAGTATAATTATAACAAATGCAATTTATATAGCGCACGTATCCACTCTGTTGAATGCTCAGGGCGCTCTGCATTATTATTTCCCTGGTCATGGCCCGCCGTACATCAGCGATTCCTGCCAGGTACCACTTCATCTCACCTGGGTTGAGTGCAGCACAATGTGAATGAATTTCTTGCTGAAGGAAATTAATACCATGGGTGGGATTCGAACCTACGATCCTCTGGTTGAAAGGCGAGAGTCATAACCACTACACTATAGCGCCTTCGGCCTTCACGGTTTTCTTTTTATACGTATATGTGTATAAAAGGTGCATTGTTTTACAAAATACAGGCATCTAAAAATGTATCAGTTGTGGGGTTTCAAAACCGCGCCTTTAAGGATCGCTTTATTCCAAGTCAAACGATTGACCGACTGAGCTGTGTATTTGCTCTTATTTAGCGATTTGAGCTATCATTTTCGCGGGAAATGGATTGTCACCGTTCATGTGGAACCAGCAAGCATGTGAGCCAGACCTTGAAATATTGATGTATGGTTATGATATGGAATGATAGTGTTTGCACTGACTCCTGCGAAGTAATCAAGAAATACTTTTGATTACTGTTTGAGGTTTTCTGTCAACGCAGGAGGTAACCCTGGTAATTTGAAATGTATTGATTGGTCTAAACAAGTTACCAAAAACGTGGTGAAAAGGGACATATCAGCTTATTTGCTTTCATGCTTACAGAGCTGGGTCCAGAGATAGATTCACATCATTAGAAAGGATTTTTAAGGATCTAAAACACCCGACTTTCGTGTTCCCGTTTACTGTCTGGTGCTGGTGACGATGGTGATGATAATACTATTGTTGGTGGTGGTGATATTGTGCCCAACTTTAGTGGTGCTTATTGATAGCAAATGGAGCCCCCATCTTGAAGCTCTTCCTTAGTCACGGTATGCAACATAATCACCAAAACCATCATAATCGCTTTCAACATCATAATAATCACGACGATCACAGTTCTTCATCATCATCACCACCCTTATAATTATCGCCACCATCATCATCATAATCATTTCCATCATCATAACCATTTCCATTGTCATTAACATCATCATCATCATCTTCATCATCAATAACACCATCATCATCGTTGTCGTCGTCGTCATCATCATCATCATCTTCATCATCACCTACACCATCATAATCATCATCATTATCACCATCATCACCATTATAATCATCATCCCTATCATCACAATCATCCTCATCACCATCATCAACATCATACCATTCCAAATGATATTGCTTTTATACGACAACCAAAAACCACCTGAAAAATAGAGCAATAAAAACATATATATAATAAGGAAATATTTACTTTAATATTTTACCGATCAAACTATCATTTGTTTTTGTACAAACACAATACAAAAAACAGACAAGAATAAACATTCCTTATGCATCAAGTCTTTTCCAAAAACACAAGTGGATAATAATACTACAAAACCCCACTTATGATTTTGGTGTTTGTCTTGATTACAGTCAATATCGCACATAATTTCACACATGGAAATTTATAGGAATCATTCACTAAGAAATTGAGGAACAAAGGAATTGGACAAAGTAAATAACCCCATAACATAAAGGCTTGCGATTAATCGCTAATTTGATTTTGCGATCAAGTGCAAATCAGAACAAAATGTTGGCTGTATATGTCGATGACGTTCAAATGAATAAATTCCTAACTTCCACAGGCTCATACATGATTTACCATAGGTTTGCGATTGATATCAATCGCTATCAAACTCGTGATTTATCGCAAACCTTTATGTTACGGGGCCCTGGACAATAACTCTAGCAGTAAAAATAAAAAGACTTTCCCATTATTCAACAAACAAGTGCGGCATCTGTTCTACATTTCTTTGCAGAATTATAGGGAAGGAAATTTCCTTTGTGCATTAATATCATTGTGAATGTGTATGGAAGTTATTTCTTTTGTTCAATTTTTTAAGTCTTTCAATTTCATAGTGAGTAGAGTACACATGAGCAAATTATGTCATTATCCACCACTGTGAGCAGGAGGGTTAAAGGAATTGGACAAAATTAACTACCCCCATTCTCCCCTTCACAATATCTTTCACACACAAGAGAAACTATCTTCCCTGTTTTTACAGTGATCACGTGGTGCGACACCAGATCAACATTTCTCTGCAGATTAAGAGGGAAGGAAGTTTCTTCTGCATACATCTAACTATTGCGGATGGTTGAACAGAGCTTGTTACTTCCTCAAATTCCTCTATCCCTTCTGCTAACAGTGCATGTTTCTACTGCATTTTCTGGGGAGGTGTACTTGCTCTAGTATTTGTATAAAGTCATGAAAAATCAGTAAAACTGTGTCGCCTTTCCAGATAAAATCTATAAAAAAACTAAGAAAAGAAATAAAAATGATTTATATCATCTATCATCAATACAGTACAGATTATAAAGAGAGTGTGGATAAAATGTCAACTGTGCAACAACCCATGGGAAATGTCAATATCTATGCAATAAATATGATAAAAAATATATACTTTCTTGATTCAAACAGTCCTCATTCAGTAAACAAACAAAATTGCTCAATTTTCGTTTTTAAATAGTGAGTGATGAAATATGTCATATTATCAATGGCTTTATAATCAGAAAATACCAAATATAATGATGATTTCAATATATTTGAAGCTGTTGGCTAACATTTTGTTTATCGAGAGAAAAAAAATATCAGCTGCAAAGTCGTAGAGATAAGAGATAATTTAAGGATGAAAATAAAATTACCAGGTACAAAGTTATTGTCTATAATATTGGTTTGTTGGCTGATTTCATATTCAAAATTAGAGGTTGGTTTGAAGAGCTATATCTGCTAAAATTGAGCTCTAACACTGATGCTCTAATTAAGCGGTCAGTCAATATTGATATCTTTATGCTGATGTTCAATAACGAAACACCTTGCCAGCGTGGGTAGTTAACAAAATAAATTTTCAATGCTAAAATCGCAGATCACTTCCTAAATTTTTTTTTCCTTCAAAGCAGCACTGAAAAATGTGAAAGTATGTAAACATATCAAATTTATAACTAACTATCTTTATATATGTAAACATTTTCATGGTCTAAAGATCGATTTTGAAGTGACCTGGTTTTCTTTTGTGTGGAAGGCTGTGTCTCTGTCATAACACTAACATCGCCCATGAAATAAATCTTCCTTAATCCCTCGGGATTAAGTGCTCTTCAACGGAAATCTGTACACAACATCAAACACTGTTGGCTTGGCCTGAGCTTTGTCATTAAAATCAGAGGTGAACACTAACATTTGCTGAATTTTGCTTCATTTCACGATTGGTATTTTAAGGGGAACCTACCCCTGGGCTATTCATGCACTCATTGAATGAAGAAAAATCAGATGAAAAAACTGTGAAAATTTGACCACAATCAGATTAACAAATAATGACGATCACTATCGCTAATGGGGATCTGTGCAATCAGCAATATTGACGGAATCTCTGATGTAATGTTGGACATAGCCTTATTCACTCTGTTCATTGAATTTTAAAAAATTTATTACTGTTAAATTTTGAGCAAGGGTTCAACATGATTTTTCTCAAAATACATGCAGAATCGATAAAGGAATGCAGTTTGTTTTTCTGATTTTTTTTCATTCAATGAAAGCATGATAATTTCTGGGGTTTGTTCCCCTTTAAATGTGGATTCGAGGTCAACACTGACATCAGCCACTAACATCAAGCATGAAATCACCCACTGTATCCTTTACGTAATAAGGTGGAATGTACCCCTTGAAACTAGCCAGATTGTCAAATCACATTTCTAATCATTTCTTTGCTTGTGCCTTCTCAGGAACAAAACAATTTCGTAAATGCAAAAATTCACGAAAATAAGAATCTATCTAGAAACTTCTGGAAGAAAAATACAACATGCTGTAAGATTAATATTTTATATCGTTGGACTGTAATTCTCAACATAATAAGCTGGCAATTTTATTTTTTTACTTTCAATTGGTGAAACTAACAATCTCCTATGTTTCATTCTCAAACAATGCTGGTTATCCATTAAAATGGGGTTTTAAAGGTCAATTCTAGTGATAAATATCCTCAAGATGGTACTGTCAGAATCCAATCTAAATGCTATTTGTGCTTTTGTGACATTAAAGGGTGACAAATATGAATGCTTGCTTTCGATATTCCATATGTTTGCAGCATTAAAAACCATCTTCAATACACTAACATTAACCCTTTCTGGACAATAAAAATCACTTTTTGTTTTGGCTAAAAAAAAAATTGTTTGAGAGCACTTAAAAACAAACCTGACACAAGAGAAGCAAAGAAATATACAAATAAACCCATACATTAGAGTGCATAGCCATTCGTCATTTGGTAAAGAAAATAAATCACTGAAATGGGGTAAAATCTTTAAATTGGCAATAGGATAAATAATCTACAATTAATATTTTCCAAGTAAGTTGGCAATTTCTATCCTTTTCTGATTCTTTATCAACACTTTTCAGCAGCAGAGATTCAAAAACTCACTTCAAATATTTTGCAAAAAAGAATAAAACTTTGAGTGTTGCCAATTTAAGCAAGAAACAGTGATTGAGTTTGCTTCAAATAAATTCCTGTCCTGAATGAGTTAAAGGTAAAAAAAATCTGAGAAATATTTTTAATATTTTGGCTCTTATAGAACGGTTCTAATTCACTACCATAACCCAAATTTCAATCTACATTACAAAAACATGGCAAAAGCCATTTCATAATCTGCTTATCATAATTCTCCATTTCCCACAATTGCACTTTCACTTTCCTAGGATTTCAACATCATGAAAAGTTTTAATAAAGCACTACCTTGCATATAAAAAAGTATAAAAATTGAGCTTATCTTAAAAAGGGCAATAAAATAGATATCAATGATTAATTACTGTTAAAATAATGTCGTCTTAGTTTGAACTTAGACCCGTATAGCATGAACCGCTACGTAGGTAGCGATATAACTCACATTGTACCATACATAAAACACAGAGACAAGGAGACAAGGGGACGAACTATTCACATATAAATAGTGGTTAACTTCGACGAGGTATAAGAGTAAAATTCACTTTACCTCGGGAATTCATTCCGATATAATATACATATATATCTACAAATTATCTTTCCGGCTATTTACAAATGATCATAACTTATCTAAGTATGTGTTTGCTTCTAGATTTCAGTAGTGGACCCTACTAATGTGTCATAAGTCATTGTTCTATAAGTATGATTCAATTTCGAAATATCTGGGTACTCTGTTTAGCTTGTGAGCTTCGTTGTTAAAGTCTGTTGCACCGAGAATGGGAGTGCTTTTTCTCCTCAGTTCTTTCTCTTTTCTCTGTTTGTCTGTTTCGTTGTGAAGTCTAGCTATTGATGCTTGCACGGTGCTGACAAGGTTTGGGCTGCTGGTAGTGCTCCGGTGTCGTTCGGACTCGATCCATGACTTGATGTCGTGAGGTTTGGAGGTTGCTTTCAAGTTTTCCTTGCCGAATGGTTTTAATCGGTCGACGGCGCTGACTTTGGAGGTGTTTTCTTCCTCCGCGAGATGATCGTTGATCGCCTTCTGGAGATCCTTGCCACCTCCGACTGTATGCCGCCTGCGCCTCTTCTCCCTGTTCCTCTCCTTGATGGAAGCGGTGTCTTTGACCGATCCTCTGCGGCTCTTTGACATCTCCTGTGCATTGTTGGCGATGTTGTCCCGCAGCGAGGACGGTGTAGTCTCCCGCTTCTCCATGGTGAGGATGACCTCAATGCGACTGCACTTCTTGGGAGAATGCGACGGGGATTTGCTCAGCTTGGATTTGGAGGTTTTACCAGCGTCCTTGGATCTTACGGGGGAGTTTGTGTTTGAGCTGGAACCGGACGATGCTGGGGATTCCAGTCTTCGTCGAAGCACTTCCGAACGATCCACTGAGTTGCTCCTGTAATGCTTTCCCCTTGATTCATCGCCGCGGTGGGGAGAATCTTTATCGCTTATCAAGCTCGTAGGTCGTGACGAGTCGTCTTCGCTCTCATGATAGAGCACCTTCTGCAACCGCTCTTCAAACGTGGCTTTCATCGACTGGACAAAGTCACTATCGAGATCTATCTCATCGATATGCAGCGATGCAAAGGAATCAGTTGACAATTGTTTCTTTGCCGAGCTCTCCTTGGGAGCAGCTTTTCCAAGAAATGCATTGTTATTATTTGAGGATTTTGAATGATCCTTCACGGTGGTCTTGTCCTTTGAGTGCTTCCGACTAGCAGAAGGACTCTCAACTCCTTTCCTGGTAGTATAATCCATGATCTTATTTGAAACATCCGCCAGCTCACTGAGGTAATCTCGTGACTTGAATAACTCTTCAATGTTCGTGTTGTCCTCTTTCTCCAAGTCGCGCAAAGCCTCAGCGTGCTGGCGCTCTATCCTTTCACGGTCCTTTGAATAATCCGACTGCACCCAGCTGTCGCGCTTCGACGTTGAATTAGTCGCATTAGTCAATGACTTGAGTTCCTGCTCTAGATTTAGCTGTGGCGCTGCATCCGGCGAATCAGACAACTTCCTCCCTCTCGTCGACCCAAACTGGAAATTCTGATAATACGAACGCTGATGTGAGCGAATACTCGACCCAAACAACGAACCTGGGATCAGCGCCTCCATCTCCTTCTGGTTCTCATCGCTCGACTTGGAATCTACGGACCCTTGCGAATTCTGACGTAGCACCACCTTGCCCGTGCTGTCGTCCTTCCGCAGTCCCGCGGCTTGCAGCGACCGGGAGTCACCAAGGTCTATCGTGATTGGCTGCTGACCGACTGTGAGTCGTAGGGACTCCTGATCATGCAGCTTGATGGTATGGAGCTGAGGCGGCTCGGGACTGGGTCTCCGGTACTTCACTTCGCTTGTGTCCATCTTCTCGTTCGGGAAGGGTTTGTTGGGTGACTTGAGTTTCCTCTGGGCGGCTGCGTTCACTGATAGGATCAGGTCCTTGGATGTGAAGAGACTGTCCACCTGTACATCTTCTGCAAAACAAGAAAATAATGAACAGATATAAAATACAAAGACCCTTGCACTAAACAAACACACAAAAAGTAGTAATAGCTAATATCAGGGAATAGTCAAAATAAAGTGTCTAACAAACGTGAATTTTGATATAAAAACCTGCTAAAGTGAACCATACATGCATGAATGTCTGTAACCAGATGTGATTTGTTTACTGTAAAAACTGCTTAGTGTCATCTGTAGTTCTTAATTTTCTTTTATTGTTGGTGGCAAGGATTGTACGTGCACAGTTAATAGTGATCCTTAACTTATCTTATGTGTATAACAGAATGCTTATTAGATTTATCCTCATCACCATCATCATCATCATCATATCATCATCACCATCACCATCACCATCACCATCACCATCATCATCATCATCATCATCATCATCATATCATCATCATCATCATCATCATCATCATCATCATCATCATCATTCTTACCCATAGATGAAGTCTTCAGAGGTCCAGTGCTATCCATCTCATTCTCCTCTTCATCACCTCCATCCGCCTCATCCTCTGCTTTCCTCAAACCAACCTGTCAAATAAAAATAAAATTAAAATTAATAAGCGAAAAAACACATATAATGTGTAAAAAAAAAAGGTCACTTGGTTTTGCACAAAAGTGATAAATTTGCAGGAAATTTTATTTTGCCTATCATGTTTCCAATCTATAATGACTTGGGTGGATATAGTGCTTCGCCCTTTTTTAATTTAAATTCCCTCCACTCCTCATCAGATAAATATGTCTTCTCTATCATTATACATAGAAAATCTATGAACATGTCCTCTCTATCCTTCCATGTAGAAAATCCTTTGTTCTGATGAGACAAAAGAACTGTGGATAACAAAAAGGAAAAAAAATTTAATTGAAAAAAATAACCACACACACAAAAAAGGATCTTTTTCATCCAATTACTTTTCCAACTTTCGAGCAACATCGCATTGCTCCATACAGTCTGTATTGACATTTTTAATGATTTTCAACATATTAATAGTTTTCTCTAATGCAAGTTCCCTTAGTCAATCTGATCTTGAGCACACATTTTCCATTCATAAGGAATATTCATTTCGAGCTCTGAATATAAAAAAACAAGAAGTATAATATTCTTGTGAAAATTGTGATATTCTTGCTCCCACCCACCTTCTTCTTCTCCCAGCTATTGAGTCGCATTGCGTCGCTAGGGACGTCCTGCTGGCTCTCGACATCATCGCTAAAGAACCAATCACAGTGCAGGATCAGGCTCTCCACGATCTTGCACTGGTCGGACATGTCCGTTACCATGGTAACCATGCTATCATCGCTGGACCGCACCAGGGTGGGACCAAAGACGATGGCTAGGTTGCGCACCTCCATGCGGTTGACGTCCGCGTTGGCTGCCACCCCTGTGATCAAACCAAAATGAAAAGAGTGTAAACAAAATTTGAATTCATGCATTTGAATTCTTTATCTTTGTTAAACAGATAATTGTTTTTGTTGCTACCATTAGGACCTCCTAGAAGAACACTGTCCAAATATCATACATGATAATGAATGAATGACTACGTAAGCAAAGGAATGAAAAAAAAAATCCCCTGAGTTAAGTGCAGCATGATATTGATGATTATCATACTGAAGAAAGTCGATGCTTTTTTTGCATTCATACCCTCACCTTTCTATTTCTGATAGGATATGTAATGATTGCAAATCAATGTGAAAAAAATTATGTTAACCCATTCATATCATTTCAATATTCCAATTTTTTAAAATTATTTATCAATATATTTTTGTTGGGGGGCGGGGGGAGGGGGGGGGGTACACAATGAAATATTTACCACGTTGTTTAGACAGAGTTAACACACGTTCCAGGATGAAGTGAATTTTCACATGAATCCAAGGCTTTCATCACATATGAATGGCTGAATGCATGATAATTGCTGTAATCTTTGCTTTCACTTTTGTTCAGCTGTTTTTTAATATTTCCATTCCATTTTCGCCTCACGCATATTCTGGAACCGTTGAAATTTCTGCGTTCATAGCATTTTGTACCTACCTTTGAGATGGTTCGCAAGGTACTTGAAGGTCTCATAATGATGGTCATTCAGATTGTGTATCTGTCTCCGCAGAGCCCACATCCTCTCTGATGGTTCTTCTAGACGATTGGCTGCGATGAAGTCCTTGTATTGGGTGTTTGGTACCAGAGGGTTGGGCAGCTTACGGAAGAACAGTTTTAGTAGACTGCTGATCACGTTCACATCCTGCCATCGCTGTAATTTAATAATATCAAATTGGTAACAGTCAAATTGGTAACTGGTCTAGTCATCCAGAGGTCGTGGGTTCGAGTCCCACCCGGTACAGCCTATGAATTTTTTTCATAGCCTCCGGGTAGCTTAACACAGCAGTATTGCGTGTGCACCCATTTGTGGGCCGTTGGCGACAATATTGAATAAATTATATCTATCAATTTGTTAATGTTATAAAATTTTCTCTCTTTAACAGCTGCTATGAAATCTTTTCTGAGGATCTTGCGGATGTTTATCACCCACACGTTTTGCCATCGCTGCAATTCAAACAAACATTAAAATGGCTATAATTTTTTAATTTTTAGGAATTTTCTCTTTTTACTAGCTGCTGTGAAGTCTTTATACTGTTTTGGGTACCAGAGGGTTGGGCAGCTTGCGGAAGAACAGCTCCAGTAGACTGCTGATTACATTCACATCTTGCCATCGCTGCAATTGAGATGAACATCAAATTGACAACAATTTGTTAATTTTTACAAAATTTTCTCTCCTTATGAACTGTTTTGAAATCTTTGTAGTATGTGTTGGGTAATAGAGGGTTTGGAAGCTTACGGAAGAATAGCTTTAGCAGACTGCTGATCATGTTCACATCTTGCCATCGCTGCAATTTAAATGAACATCAAATTGTCAACAAAGTGAACAATTTTCACTAAATTTTCTTTTGTTTTTGTAGCAATGAAATCCTTGTACTGGGCTGTTCTGTAACATAGAATTGAGCTTTACATATATCTTATTAGCTGCAATAAAATCCTTTGAACTGTGCTTCTGTCATCAACTCCCTTATCAATTATTTAGAATCAGTTATCTAGATAACAAATGAATGTCAGTGCTCGTTTACTTCAGCGAAATCATTCATATCAACTGCTTTTTCCAGTTCTTGCTTCAGGTACCATATCCCAATGCTACTCCTCAGAATTCTGTGGATACCTACTATGTACAGCACTTGTTTAGAATCAGTACCCTACAACAAAATAAAACATCATAACTTACTTCATCTGTTAGGTCAATCTCGTCGACTCCCTTCTTTAGTTCTTCCTTCAAGTACGAGATACCACCGCTGTTCCCCGGAACTCGATAGATACCAACGATGTCCAGCCCCTTTGCCTCTACGATAGAGCAACATATCTCGACAACCATCGGCACAAGCTGTTAAGAGTAAATTTACAGATTAAAATATGATTTGAATCTTAGGATAAAAAGAGATACACACTGCTACAACTTTATTTTACACACTTAATCATATGATGAACTATGAAAAGAAGTACAATGATAGGAAAGGCTATTTTTGTATTGATAATAGCAAATTCAACTCTGTACAGTCTACATACGGGACATAAAGTCTTAAAAAATAACATTATGATTTCTATTTCAAGTAGTCTGCTCTCAAAATGATCAAGTACTACGAATCTCACAAACATAAGAAGTTAAAATTAAGGCATCTTAAAAACTTGATTCTTTTAAAGTATAGGCAATGCTAGGAACAAGATATTGACCATTACTTTCAGATAAAGTCATGACAAGTATATGAATTACTATGTAGTAAGAAAGCTACATGTACCACTGTTCGTACTACAGAACAAATAATAACAATAACACTTCTACCCCAACATCATCAATACCTCATTGGACTGTGAAGAGGTACACTCCTCTAGGCGAACCCCGAAGGTCGCGTTGCCAATCATGGGATCATCGAGGGGGTAAGTGAAGCCTGGTGTCCGTCCTCTTCCGCGGATGTGCCTCTTCATGCGATCCGCGAAGCTCTGGCTTGCCTTGGCCTTAGCTAACATCTCCTCTGTGGAAGAGATAGAGAAAATGTTGTTTGATAAAATTTGGTCTGAAAAGATGGCTTACATAAATCTGAAAATCTTTTGCACATAGATTTCATTTCAAGAGGAAATTATAAGATGTATACATGTCATTACTGAATATCATACACCCAAAAATGTATTTAGACTAGTAATGCTAAGTAAAAATATTACAGATTTGCTTGAAATAGCATAAATTTCAATGAGGGGAGGGTATGAGAAAGAGAATGAAGAAGAAGAAGAAGAATGAAGTGAAAAGTAGGAGGATAAGAAGGAATAACAGAAGAGGAAGTAGAAAGAAGATGATGACAGGATAAAGATGAAAAAGGATAAAAGGAGTAGAAATGCAGATGGTAGAGGTACTGTAGCTGTAAAATTAATCTAGCTTACGAGCGATTGCAATTAAGCACTATGATATCATCAGTGATTATGACACTATTCCAATAACCCAGAAGTGGCTGATTTAAATCCCACAAGGGTGTCTGTGACTATGAATAATGCGAGAGCTGAACAAAAGTTTTCATCAAAAAAGAACAGGAGCCATACTTTTTACCCATTCACCTATGATAAAAGTCATGAATTTCCATAAAAATCACCTCTTACACAAATTGTTGGCGGAGGGATATTTAAAAAAAATGATTTACACTGTATATTGCCAAACTGAAACAAATACATCTTCTACGATCAGGCTTACCTTTAGCAGTAGGCCTTGGCTTGGGTTGTGTTGCTGGTGCTGTGACAGACTTAAAGAATTTCTTCCTATATGAGCTAAGAGACAGGAGAAGGAGGAGGAGGAGGATCAGGAGAAGGGGGATGCGGAAAGTAGAGAAGTTGAATGGATAATTCATCTTACCTTTAGCAGTAGGCCTTGGCTTGGGTTGTGTTGCTGGTGCCGTTACAGACTTGAAGAATTTCTTCCTATAGGAGCTTGGAGATGGGACCTTGCTTTGAGTCTGGGAGTCAACTCTACCGGGCTTGTCTAGAAGCTGAAGAAGATTACTCTCTTTCTCCTGTGAAAAAAAAGAAAATAAAGAGAAAAGAATGAAAATTACTCTTACTGAAATTTTTACAGGCTGGGTACTGCCATTGTCAGGCTAGTGCAATTAAATATGAGACAAGTAGTACACTCACTCAATTGCTGTTACTAACGCTTTCAATCCTATACACGCACCCATTTGTAAAGTGAAATTTATTTTCCAGGGAGATTGGAAACCATAAATGAAAACATTCATTTTGAAAGAAAAAGAAACCATTCTTCCCTCAAAATAACAAGATTTTCAGACAAAAACACATTATTACTGTTAATTGAAGCACAAAAATGATATAATAATACAGTGATTCACAATATCTCTTCCTAAGTACACAACAAAATCTCATCATTACCAAGCACAGATGTTCTATTCGCACTTTCAATACAGCCATCTTGAAATATTCCAAGAAAAACTGCTCAGGGAACTAGCTTCAAGAAATTCAAATAAGCCAATACATTGTGACATGAAGTTTCTAATGTTCCTGTGTAAGAGTCATTTCCAAATGTAGCCACCACAAATCAACTTCTGAAAAAAGGTGGTACATGTAGCTTTGGCAATTTAAGCGCTAAGATGGTCATATTCCTGAATCAACGAACGCCACAATGAGCAAAGCGGCAAAAAGGTCAATGTTTAATGTCATATGAAATCCATGACGTCCTGGTAAAAGGTACACATTGTATGGTAAGTTTGAAGCAAACTTCTACCCAATCCATAAGTGTATTGAATCACATGACAAAATGGTGTGACGAAAAAAGAATTGCCCAAGGAACAGAGATGGGACGAAAGTTTACGACATGACCGAACGAAAGCAGAATGCAGAATGTTTTCCAACCAAACCGATATGATCACCTTTCCACCGGATGTACGAGACGAGTCATTATGAGCGTCAACAAGCGTGGGATATTATGTACCTAGGTGGCTTCG
>BQKZ01006313.1:30994-48159 GCA_036244855.1 Temnopleurus reevesii | reverse complement strand
CATAGAATTCTTGAAGATGCTTGAGAACTAATGACGAAGGCCGTGACTAACCACTCTCAACATCCATCGTTACAGCTAGTAGAATTCGAAAACCCCCACTTTTCAACTACAATGAGGAAATACACAATATGCAACACACTTCTTTACGATGTTTACAGCCAGCAGAATTTAAAATAAACGAATCCAATATAAACTGCTATGAGGAAATGCAAAATATGAAATATCTATATCGAATATAATTCGAATTAAACAACTCAATTTTTCAACATTTATTGTATTGAAAACGTATACAATATGATAGTAAATACGCAAATAGGAATTCACATTGTTGATACTAGGTACGAAGAAATTGCCTGCATTGCAGATGGACAAAGCAGAGCAACTGCTTGAAAGTACCCTTCTGTGTTGCAGGGGTTAGAATAGCATTATATTATTATAAACACCAAGAGTAAAGACTTATTTGAGAACATATAGAATCATAGAATTATAGAAAGATCTATTAAAGTAAAAATTTAGATTATATAAGTATTAGATGATTATAAAAATAAAGAAATGTTTGCTAATAACCAGAAGTGACTAATTCGTATTTTTATCAGTGTTCTTGTTTATTTTCATATCGATCTAAGGTACTATAATATCATTAGGAAGATAATTCAGTAGATAAAGATAGATAGAGACGCTGAGAGAGGGAAAGAGAGAGATAGAGAGAGAGAGAGCGAGAGAGAGAGAAGGAAAGGTAGAAAGAGAGAAAAGGAAAGGTAGTGAAACAGATTGAGGGAGGGGGGGGGGCAGAGAGCAAGAGAGAAAGACAGATGGGGTGAGAGAGAGATATATATAGAGAGAGAGAGAGAGAAGTGAGAGAGAGAGAGAGAGAGGGAGAGAAAGACAGATAATTGAAATTCCTAAAATTAGTGGCCCGTATTCCGATACCGAGGTTTAACTTAACCCAGGTCTAAGTCATTGTCATTTAGACTCTTGGTTTAATTTTTCAATAGCCCGGGTCCAAATAACAATGGCTTTGTCCCGGGTTAAGTTAAACCTCTCTATCGGAATATGGGCCATTGAGTTTAATTTCATATTTTTCCTTGTGTCTCTTTGTGTCTCTATCTTTTATTCTGAAAACTTATTCAATTTTATTGCTCATGATTGCTCATTTCCCCCGGGAGACACATTCTGGGACCCGTAACACAAAAGAGATACGATCAACTTTGCGATCAATTGCACACTTTAAGGGGGTAGACATAGTGAAAGATTGTGTGTTCTAGCAGACAACCTTTACAGTTGCTTTGTAAGTCATATTGCACTTGATAGAGGAGTATGCATTCCATTTTATTTGTTTACCATCTGAACAATCAACTAAAATACAGAAGAAGCCATGTTCACCAGCTGGATTGCAATTGTTCACCAAACCATTATGTAAGAAACCCTTTGTTACATTGACGGATGAATGTTACTCTTCACATGAATGAGAAGTGGATATTAAGATTGATCCAACAATTACAGGTGATGGTATTTTATTCTGAATTAGGTGCTCAAACCCTGAGATTCGGAATTAATTGTGAGACTGACTTAGATATTTGGAGATCCTTTGTGAGTAACAGTCATAAATAGTTGATGGCAGTGAACAATGAAAAGATCTCTATGGAGACAGTGGGGTACATTGATATCGTTGTGTACTGAATTGATTACTTAGGTGAATTTGATTTAGAACCCCTTATCAAATGTAATATGAGTAAAAAGTCAGAAAAGGTTAGCAGATATGTTATGGAAAATAGTGGGGTTATATGTGTATTATTAATTTCATATTGCAATTAAAAATGCTAACACAATTTCTTACACAGGTATTTAAAGATACATCCTAAAAATTGAATGGATTAGTTTTTAAAATTGATGAACAAAAGTGTCAATTAAATGCCATGAATATATAATTAGCTTAATCCCAAAGCTGAAAATTATTAAATTGATTAAGAACATATAACACAATTCATTAATTTACAAAAGACTTCACTCGAATTTATTGTAAGGAGTTAAAGACTATGCATGCAAATTTCAAGAGGATTTTAATGATTACTTTTTGCTTGAGGACTACCCCAATGAATATCCTACTTATTCATTTATATGCTAATCAGGGGGGTCATGTGTCAATTGTTTTAGATCAAAATATCATTTCTTCTATTCATAGATAGAAAACAAAATCTAATTGAAATAAAAATGTAACACAACAAAGAAATAGAGCTTTTGATATTCACTTATAATACTAGGGGGTCCCCCTTAATTTAATCACCATTACCATCGTTAGCAAGATGTCGCTTAAATCTTTGAAAAGTTGTGACTTTTGAAAATGAAAAAAAAAAGAAGATATATCAAAAATGAATGTATGAAGTCTACAAAAAATGAATTAAAGGACGCTTAAGGGTTCACCTTCTATATATCTGTTTGATAGAGATGGTTCTTGTAAAGGTCGATTTACACATTTGTGTTTTTGGCCTGCGTCAGCCAAGCGTTTTGAAAATTGAAAACGCTCCCGAAACGCATAAAATCCGATGATCAGACGGTAGAATAATGCTTTGCTTGCGCTCAAGGAGCTTACGCCGAACGTCAATCCACCGTACGACTTGCGCCTTTGTGCGTCCAGTGAGCGTTTTTAATTGCCAAAACGCTGGGCCAAAGGTGTGAGTCGGCATTTGAATAAGATGCTTGCGTGAAAAGAAATTTTCAATTAAGTAATTTTCCTTCTGGCTCTTTGCTTCCTGTATTTTTAAATCGACTTTATTTTCACTTTCTAACAATTTGGAAATTGAATCTAGAGCTTGCATTCGTTTTTTTAATATCGAACGTCTTCACAAAGTGCAAAATTCCCAGCGTAAATACCAATACAATTTGATATTTTCAGCGCGTTTATTCACCTTGATTGTGCAAACTATCGTCAATGAGAAAAAAATTATGATGGGCGTTTCATATTCTGGTTTGCTTTCGGAAGATCAGTTATAAATGCCTTTATATTGACACTTAAAAGATAATTGTCCCAATCGACAGAAAGGGTTTAATAGTTCAATTTTCCAGTGCTCTTAAATGCAGACTTTAGATGGGCTTGAAAGTTAAATGTGATTTTTTTATTCGGCTATGGAAATTGGATTCTACCTTCTCTCTTTATTTTCACATAATACTGACCCATTATAATATGATCACATGAAGCAAAAGGGGTTTTCGAGGATTTCTAAAGACTTGGTTTGCGCCAGAAGAAATCTTCATTGATTAAAAGCAGAAAATTCAGACGAACAGATGAAAAAAGTTAAAAGTTAATAGGACAATAGATAAGAAAGTAATGAACATTTCAATTATATGACTCAACAGNGTTTTCCATCCTGCCACCGATGATTTACGCCAGGCTTCAAGAGGGCGACCTCTTTTTTTTCTTCTTTTTTAAACAACGGAGCTTGACACATTTCGATTTTATGGCTTGACTTTGCCTTCACTGGCATAGTGCAGCAGTAAGTTTGTTTGTTTAATCTGTAAGAAATGTTTATATTAATCGACCCGGTTACTTCAATTTTCTCAAGTTTTCATCTGATTTTTAACCAAAGAAAGATTTTGTCGGTTCTGGCCAAGGCCCAGCCTTTAAATTACTTCTGCAGATTGGAAAATATATAAAAATTATTACATCCATACGTGCCAAAGAAGAATGATATTTGGTAAATTGCATGTCATTTCAATCGAAACAAAATCTCAAGACATATTCCCCTTTATACCCTTAAATCCCCCTTTCACAATAAGATAATATTGAACATTAATAAGATAGCTATGAATTTACAAAACGTTCAAATCCCTATACAAGTTGTCTAGTGCGCTGGTAACTTCATTATTTTAGATAGTTGAATTTATTATTGCTATTTGACCTTTGTCGAAAAATTTGATTTCTTTAAAGAATTTAAAAGAATATATTTTGTCATTTATCCTTATAGGTATGTGTTGCATATTTCTCGGGTCAAAATCGTTTTAGTTTTATTTTGATATATTGATTAAGTGTGAATTTAGTATAGAAAATTTATAAAAAAACTGTGATTCAAAATATTTCATTTCATTTCAAGGCTTCTTTATTCAGTCATAAAAACCATTAAAAAGTGACAAAGATAACAATAAATACAAAAAAAAATTATGAAAAGTGAAATCTATGTAATATGAAAAATATCAAACTCAATAAATTTAGTTCACCAATCATTTTTATGAGGTGCAGAACAATATTGAAGCTGTAAATTTACTTACTAGGTAATTTCATCAGCGCTTTTCGCGTTCAAAAACTTGCTCATTAGTCGTTCAATTGAGGAATCAAATTATCTCTTGGTGTTGGCTCAGTTGGAATTAAACAAATCTTAGACAAATTGCCAGAATAATTATTAAAGAGATAAAGTGAAAGTAACAGAAACGTCAGAGATACACATGTCAGAGTTCGAAATGTTAGATTAAACTATCTTCAATCAAAATAACTATGATGAATTTAGATGACAGACGTAAAACGTTAGCGAGAAAATATTGATTTCGTCTTCTATTTCCTATTTTTTCTCACTTTTACCGTTGGCATTTTACCAACCCAAAGGGCAAGGAGGTGAAGCAAACATTTTGTTTTCAAGTGTAATAGGTGGCCCAACCGCTTTACGCCACTTGCTCCAGTCCAACATGACACAACCAGAGAGTAACGTACTATAGAGTGAAAGCTTCGCTTCTGTTTCCGGGGACATTTGGCCGGGCTCGCGAAGCCCCGTCGCATAATTCATAAGTTGTCCGCGCGTGCGAGCTTTTACTCTATAGTATGTTGATACTCTCTGGACACAACACACACACGCGCGCGCATTCTCTTTCGTTGACTTCAGGGGTGTTGTTCAATATTTGCAGTTGATCGGAACGCACCAATCAAATTCATTGGTTAATGTGCGTCTTCTTAAATGCACTAACCGTGCGCGAATGAAAATGCGAGTTGCAATTTGCAAAGTTGCAGTTGATTTGCAGTTAATTTTGAACAACACCCGTAATGCTTTCTCTCTCCCTCTCTTCCTCTCTTGATTTCTTTCTTCCAATAATATTGTCGGAAATGCATGCACTAAAACACGCCAATCAAAATCTGTGAGATTCAACGTATGTGGAAATTGAACAAAATAAGCGGCTTCCATTAGTTCCTTCACAATAGCCCTAGAATCCCCCAAAATATTAATAATGGAATAATCCCATTTATTCTGCAAATAAATGTGGAACATGCATCGCACTCTTCACTGAATAAATATGGAAGACATACCTCATTTATGTGCTTTAAGTTATTGCGAATGCCCCAGTCACATAGGACCCCGGAAGCAACACGATTCACCCCGACTCGTTGTTCTGGGGCAGTTAACTGTAATTTAACAAAGAGTCGGGGCGAGTCGTGTTGATTCCGGGGTCCTATGTGACTAGGGCTTAAACCTTGAGCTGATGTTTTTTTTTCAATTTGTCCAACTTCTTTGTCCGTTCTGTTCACTGTGCATTGCCATCATAATCATTTCAATAATCCGAAAGTCATTATGTGGCACACTATCCTCTTACCGAATCCCCGCAATCTTATACATACGATTGTCTTAAAGACATCTTCTTATGCACACAAATTAGAAAAAAGAAATCAGATTTCAATTTTTGCGTATGTATTGTATTTACTTATTCACAGTAAAACTTTCGATCAGTCAAAAGACTGTCTTTTTCAGCAAGTCCGTGCATATAAAAAGCGAACAGGTATAAAATGTAAACAATAAGCCTAACAATGAATGTAAGATAACAAATTATACACAATGAAAAAACATGAAAACACTAATAAAAAGTATTCCTCGACAAACAAAATATCATTATTACCTAAGAGAGGGGGCTAGATATGATTTAACGGTCAATTTCACATTTCAAAAGAGATTTAGCTCATAAAAAGATGTGCTATTATCAAGAGATTTGTGTAAGATATACATGAATCCTAGAGGATAATAATATACACAAGAAAGGTATCATATACCACTACTAATCAGACTGGATCAAGCTCTAAAATAAATTCAGAAAAGTGTAAATTTCCCGATATTTTAGAACAGGTCTTCGTCTGCTATCACATTACAAGGGGGCTGCCATTTTGTTCTGAACAGATATTTCGACGTGATCCATTGATATCATTTTGTATGGCAAGGGAAATATTAATTAAACTGTAAAATAGTTCAATCTTTGGCAAATAAAATACGTTATGTTGGAAAAAAATGCGTAACAGGTGTCCAATATTTTAGTACGACTTATAAAAAATAATTCAGTCTTCAATTCATCTGTTTATACTAAAGAAATGTGCTTTTAGTGGACTTGCCTGGCATAACAGCATTTCCTTTATTTAGCAAGGCTTCTAGGTATTGTATTCTATTGTTTAAATACAGGTGAAAACGTAGCGTTTTGCCAAAGACCCTATATAAATGCGAATGAATGACTTTAAAAGGCCACCCTGTACCGCAGATTTTTGTTTTTGTTCTGGTCTTCATCTGATGGTATAATGCTAAAGAAAGTGATATATAATAGTTTAAATAGCCAACCGATAATACAGATTCCTTTCTTTCATTTGTTTTGTTACAAGGAAACTTGGACTCTACTCCGCAAAAAACGTCACGCCCATGCCAATAAAACACGATTCGAATGAACAAAACTTTCTTTTTAAAAATAAATCCAGACCAGTTTTAAGATATTGAAATATATGACCATATGTAAGGTATATTTTTATTCAAATTCTAAGCTTATATTTCGACCAAAGACGTTCTACCCGGGGATAACAAAATACTTTCTCGTACCAAATAACAAAATGGTAGCCCCCAGGGTATTGCTAGCAGACGAAATCTTGGCTCAGAAACTGAAAATTTATCTCCTTATGCTGTTTTTTCTTGTACAATAATACATTCCATTAAATCGGTGAATATTATACCTACTGAAATAAGTAAATATACTTTTGGGGTTTCAATCCCCTTTAAGCATCCAGTAAACATCTTAATCGTCACTAAAACTGTATTTGGGCTTTAATTGACGTTCTCTAATTTGTCCAACTTCTTTATCCGTTCTGTTCACTGTGCATTGCCATCGTAATCATTTCAATGATCCAAAAGTCATTATGTGGCACACTATCTATTTACCGAATCCCCACAATCATATACATATGACTGTCTTAAAGACACCTTCCTTTGCACAAAATTAGATTAAAAAAAATTCAGAATTCAATTTTTGTGTTTATGTTATTCCTTTACAAACAAAATATCATTACTACCGAGAGAGGGGGCTAGATATGATTTAGTGGTCAAAATCATATTTTAAAAGATATTCAGCTCATAAAAAGATGTGCTATTGTCAAGAAAGTTGTGTAAGATATACATGAAATTTTAAGCATCCAGTGAACATCTTAATCGTCACCAAAACTGTATTTGGACTTTAATTGATGTTGTCTAATTTGTCCAACTTCGTTATCCCTTTTGTTCACAGTGCATTCCTAGTCTGCCAGAACAGACCTTTTGGTTTCGTTGTGCGCACATACAGAGAGTGATATGCATTGTGTGTCTGCATGCTCTCCCCCAAGGGGGTAGAGCAACGCTGTATGTGTGTGATGTAGTCACACAATATGCATGATTTGCGCATGCACACACCGAAAGTCTAGGGTATGTGCTTGCAAACCAGTGTATTCCCATCAAGATTATTTCAATAATCTGGCAATCATTATATTGCGCACTATCCTCTTATCGAACAACCATATATACATATGATTGTCGAAACTCATCGCTAATTAATCGGCCTGCGCGTTGATGTTCAATCCATTTCAAGGAAAATATTAAAATCTATCGCTCGTCAGACGAGGACATTTCTGACTAGGGAGCGCTTCGGAGAGGTGTTTGCAGTCTTCTGTAGGCCATCATCAGTGTTAAGCATGATCATCATGGTGGTGTTTCGTCTTGCTTTCTATTTTCTCTTGGTAGAGGTTATGGAGTTTGAAGTTTACGCCTTGGAACCACAGCCTAATTATTTGACAAGTAAGTTTACATACCACGTTATATCATATTGAATTTTGTAACTTCTTATTTTCTAATGCATTTGTAAAGTCTGACACAACTAATTATTAAAGACTTATCTGATTTTAGGAGTAGATCACTTTTAATTTCATTGTTGTCTGAAATAAATTGTTTTATTCTGCTGGTCAACATAGCATAATGCATGTAATGTTTAAATTTTGCATTTGTTATGAGGATTTCCAGTTAAGGAATATAATAAAAAACCCTTTTTAATTTGCAAAATTACTGTTTGCCTTCTGATATGATGGCAATATATCAAATAAGGGAAAGTAAAAAAAAAAAAAATGTATATTCCTATAACCACACGATGAGTATAAATAGCCAAAATTGGAGTCAGGTCAGATGAGATTGAATACCTATGATGATTTGTTTTATTAACACAATGTAATATACCGCTGCATAAATGCGAACACTCTTGATATCACTCAACTCAAAACGAAATGCATAAGAAAATAAAGCAAAATAAAATAACATGAATATAATTTTACCGTATGCTAGGATACCACCCCCCCCCAAAAAAAACCCCCACTTTTACACTCCACGATCAAAATATTGGTTTTTGTGGAGTTTCCAATCATTTTTGTGAACAAGGACAAATATCGTTTCGTTGCCCATTGCATTGCATTAAAATCCAGAACGCTTGGTCGGATATTTTTTCTGATTATATCACATAAACAGAAGGAATTATCTGAATTTAATGCCTTTTTTGCTCCTACTAAAATGTAAAGAAAATATTTTTTGTTTCACAATAATGAGTAAACAATTAAAGGTCAGGTCGAACCATATTCAACGAGTTAGAAGACTGGAGGCATTCTGATTTTTTTTTATTCATTTTTTATTTACTTAAATAAACATTTATGATAGGAGATGGTAAAAGAAATAGGCCAAAAACACCGATCAAAATAATTTTAATGCATCTTAAAGCATGTAAGCTTTCATCAAAAAAGGATACTCGAATATTTATTTCCCACTTGATTATTGCAAACAAAACTGAATTAAGATGGCAATTTTGATTTAAAAAATCATGATGTAATTAAAGAAAAAGGAAAACACTGTATGAATGCCATGTGCTTTTAAGTTTTTAAATCCCGACAAGGTTTGATTCACTTCATTCATTTAATTATATTTTTTTTTATTTTCCGACGTAGAAAATGCGAAAATCCATTAGTATCTTAGCATTTCAAAATGCAAGACGATTTTGACTTGATCCTGTTGATTGTTAGTATTTCTGTTTTTTTTCGGAGCAGCAAAATTTTGTTTTGATTTGATAGAAGCATCTTAAAAGATCTTGAATATGATCATTGACATTATTAAAGTCACCTTAGAGTTTCAATTTTCTAGCATTATTACATTTATTTAAATTTAGCAGTGTATATTGGTTTTGATGATTGTCGGGGCGAGGATCGGTGCTATAAGGCAAAATCCTCTCAAATGCATATTATTTTTGTATATTTGCTTTTATACCTACTTCGCCTGTTACATTAACTATTTAATAGCTACAAGTACTTTACTATGGCTTCTACTTCTGCAATCCAGAAACGGATATTTTAGATCAGAATTCAAAACGATGGTGGGGTGATAGCAATTTGAACACTTACAATTGGAAAATTTACAATTTTACCATGTTGGATGCAGCACTTTAAGGGTTAAACAAAGTCAAAACTAACTAAACCATGACGATTTCATGCACATCTTTCACATATCTTCGTGATGTTCTCTTTTATTTAGAGAGCGTCGTGGTGTAGTGGTTCTGACTCTCGCCTCTCAACGCGAGGGTCGTAGGCTCGAATCCTACCCACGGCGTCAATTTCCTTCAGCAAGAAATTCATCCACATTGTGCTGCACTCAACCATGGTGAGGTGAATGGGTACCGGTAGGAGGAAATTCCTTGAATGCAGTGAGCGCCGAATGGTAGCCATGCTATAGCCGGGTAATGATGCACAGAGCGCTTAGAAACACATCGTATTATGCGCTATATAAATCTTGTGTATTATTATTATTCCTTTCGGAGGTAAAAATGTACAAGCATGATGTGTGTTTGAAATAATATGGATATAACATCTACAACTACAAGTCTAAACAATACACCCAGCCACGATTGCAATAACTTTTTGAATGTTATGCATAGCATAGATATATTGCTTGCACAACACGACCATGTTAAAATACATATGGGTCTGTAACATAAAAATGCATTTCAACTAACGATAAATATTAATCGCAAGTCTATGACAAAACGTGTACAACAGAGGTACGATAATTTTTCAATCAATCGTATCTCTTTTATGTTACAAGCCTTATGAATGGTAATGTTTGCATGGATCGATTGCAAGCCGACAGGTGTGCTGAATCTTCTTTTGTTTTGTTGCCTGAATTCTGTATTTGCGATGCTCCTATTTCGATGGCTGTCACTCAAAAATTTAAAGGAAAACGCACCAAGTAGAATAATTTTGGATTTTTAGTCGCTTAATTGTTGCAAAAATGTCACCTTTAATTGCTGACAAAAACTTCTATAGCTTAGGTTTGATTGAAATAATATGCAAAAAAACTACAGAAGTTCTGATGTAAATAATATTTTGCTATTAATTACTGTAAAGCGATTTCCGACATATTTACCCGTGGTGACCCTGCAAAGTAGCAATCAAATTCAACGATTGTGCCTCAATTATTATAATTTTTATGTTTATCTTTTAGTTCAGAATAATTAACATTATAGAAATACTCGAATAAAAAATTACTCCACGATGATTTCTTCACATATATATGTTTCAATAGTCACAATGTTAAAACGTATTTACGGTTAATGTTTTAAAATGTTGTTAATGTATTAAAGTTTAATCATTATTTCACAGACTTGTAGTATTGCTTTATAATGCTAACGCAGGAATGTTTTGTTCGCGCTATGAATTAGCCATTCACAATTATTTGTTACCACGCCATAATTTAACAGTGTAAATCGATCTGTGTATCTACACCTTGCTTAGAACTATGTATTTAGCCATATGACAATATGCTCGTTTCACCCGAATCACAAAGGTCTGAAATTATGTATAATACTTTTTCAAAGTATGGTGTCTCGTGCAAAGTTGTGATTTTAAGTTTTCTATACCAACCCACAATTTCGTTTACATCTACCTGTCTAAATTGAGGTGATGAATATAAACGGACCAACATAGTATCCCTGAGGCACGTCGAAAGAATCAATTCACAATGGGCATCATTGGAAACCGATTTCGCAACCACTCCAAATCTTGTCATTCATCAACAGTGTATGTGATAAAGGGCATTGAGAAATGGATGAAAATTACCTTTTTGAAAGGCGTTTTATATTATTTATTATAGTCTTCTTTAAAAACAGGGTAGGTGCATTCAGTTTCAAAAAGTGCTTTATAAGAACGTCCTGTCTTTGATTTACCACGGTTGATTGTTATGTGAACATAACATTTTACCATAAACGGAATGAAATCAAATTAAATGTGATGATTCTTTTGTGCATCAACCCTTTTGATAGAAGTAGCACATCACATTCTCTTCCATAGAGAACCTCATTCTTTTTCTGATACGACAAATAACCATTAACAGATGATTGAATAAAGCCAGCCTTTGTCCCAATTCTTGTCTTTGATTTACCACGGTTCCCCATAAAAGCACTTAATTTCTATAAAATTTTGAAAAGCCGCCTGTTTAAACATGAATCGTGAGGCGTACATGATGGATAGATTAGCGTCAAACCATGTGACATGGATATTAGCATGCGAGCGAATAAAGTGAAATGGGGATGTGTAAGTCACACATATTTGAAAGGATCTGTCTATGATCAGCATTATCAAAGAAGAAATGAATCGCTCAAATTTGATAAGCAGGTTTTAATTAATGGTCATTAGATCCATATCTTATCTAGATTATGGAATTGATTGACAGTCAACGTCTAGTTGTGTACACCGACTCTGTAATTACTTTTTAATCAGCTTTTCGCTCAGTCTGAAAAAGAAAAGAATCTGCCAAATTGTAGCTAATCTGGTGAGAGAAATTACATTAGAGTGAGCCGGAAAAGTGTACGGCAAATCTTACATTAATCATACAGACAGACAGACAAAAATACATACACACAAAAATTGTCTTTACCCCTTTCTTCATGATCTTCGGTGTAGAATCTTTTCAGCAATTCTATTTTTAATGAATATATGCGCATAAATGTAGAATTATTATCTGTACATGCGGCATAACATTACGATATCAATCACCCAACGTTTAATGTAGTCTATAGAGATCTTTCATAGTTTCATTTTAGGCCTAAACATGGATTATATAAACGATTATGTAGAAGTTTATCAAAGTATTTCGATTAACCTGAAGAGAAACAAAAATATAAACTGCAACCACTTGAATAAAGTTGTAAGTGATAAAGCTTATTCCAATCAAGGGGATCTTTCCCATTGCCACTTATTATTAAACCATTTGCGCAATTTGTAACTTACACCAAATCCCATATTTCTGCCCTTTACTCTTGCTCAGAAACAACGTTTTGACAAAACTGTTTTTATCATTTAAGCTAAATGATGAACAGTTTTTACAACTTTGTTTCAGAGAAAAAAAAATCAATTCAATAAAGACATTTCTAACGATGGATTTCTTTCACCAATCAGCACAAAAGTCATCAGACTCAATCAATTGTAACATCGAAAATTGAATCTCAACATTATTAAAGCTTAGCTTAACAAGATGAATAGCAATCGTAGCTAGGAGATCCATTTCAGTATTCAAATCTATGAATCTGAAGCCTCTATGATTTTTTGATAGCTCTTGCATTTTCAATTATGGTATTTGTGTGAAGTAAAAATAATTGAACTATTATACATCCTTCATAAAGTCAAAGCATGAAACTTAAAAAGACAAAATAAATGTATGTCACATAGTTCGATGATTACATTCGCAACACGCGCAATGGCAACAATTCAACACTTCTTAAGCTAGAAATAAACCGCAATAAAAAGTTATTACATAAACATAAAACACGTACTTTACGTCTCTAAATCAAATCCTACGAAATCAATTAGCCTTTGATACACGAACTATAATTCACTTCAACTGCAGCATAACAATTTCTCAAATGATTACAAATAGCACCCATTGTTGACCTTGGTTATTTAATGATCAAGTTCACACATTCATCCAAGTGAAGAAAATTATTCAATTTCAATAACCATTGATATAAATAATGGTCTAGGTCTCAAGGAGCTTCGATGAAAGCGGACGCTAGACCTTTCAAAAAAAAAACAACAACTCATTTTACTCGCTTGCACAGGCGTCACACATTTGTAAGATATCTCAGAAGAAGAAGGAATTCATTTATTGTTGTTATTATTATTATTATTATTATTATTATTATTATTATTATTATTATTATTGTTTCGTGGGTGGGGGGCGCCTGTGACTGTTTCAATGGAAGTTCTTTTTTTATGAGCCATATTTATTTCTCATTTTTTTGTTCTTTATTGGTAAGTGTTTCCTGATATTTTCTTTCTATTTCAAATCATATAAATATCATATAAATATATAGATATATAATCTTATCTTGCTTTGTGATGGTATAATTATCAAATAATGCCCTTATGACAGACAGATTTCGATCTCACCTTTTTTTCTCCACAGCTGATGTGCCGGGTCTGACAACAAGCCTACACGAAACCGAAATCTTCGAGTGTCATGACGTGGATGACGTCTCAATTGACGTCGATCGACCGTGCCTGGCCAGTGATTTCTGCCTTCGAGACAGTCAGGATCAATGCGGTAAGTTTTCGTAATAAAATTGTATATAAAATACGCATTGAGTGACATTGCCGTTCAAAAATTGTTATAATGCACGGTTATAACGCGTACATGCCTACGTGCGTGTCTGGCAAACGATTTCTGATTTCGGGATAGTCAGGGTCAATGCGGTAAGTTCTTGTGGTAAATTGTTACATAAATTAGGCATTGTCATTGCCGTGCAAGAATTTCGTTTTAGTACAAGTATGCACTATAACGCGTATGCCTACGTCTGTGTCTGGGACAGTCAGGATCAATGCGGTTAGTTCTCATAGCAAATCAATGTTATATACAATACGCAGTGCCATTGCCGTGCAAGAATTTGTTATAATACACGGTCATGCACCATAACGTATATGCCTACGTCCGTGTCTGGCCAGCGATTTCTGTCTTCGGGACAGTTAGGGTAATTGCCGTAAGTTCTTACTGTAAAAATGGCACATACAACATACTTTATCATTGCCTTGTAAGAATTTCGTTATAATGCATGGTCATGCACTATTACGCGTATGCCTACGTCTGTGTCTGGCCAGTGATTCCTGTCTTTGGAATAGTCAGGGTCAATGCGGTACAGTTCCAATAGTAAAAATGTTATATACAGTACTCATTGTCATTGCCGTGTAAGAATTTGTTATAATACACGGTCATGCAATATAACGCGTATGCCTATGTCCGTGTCTGGCCCGCGATTTCTGTCTTCCGGAGAGTCAGGGTCAATGCGGTAAGTTCTTACATTAGAATGCTATATACAATAGGCATTTGTCATTGCCGTGCTGGAATTTTGTTATAATGCATGGTCATGCACTATAACGCGTATCCCTACGTCATAATATAAATGTACAAACGCGAGCGCTAATTTCGATTGTGACATAGGTGGCATTTGCACCGATCACATGAAAGGCGAGAGTCAGACCCACGCATCAAATTGCAATCGAGAGATTTTTTTTTAATCGCGTAACCATCCGCAGTGACTTCCAACATCACACATCACTCCTAGAAATGCATATTATTTCATTCCCGAATGAAACTATAACTCCTTCCGTTTCCGGGCTAATACTCATAAATACTAACTAAAGGGAATAGACAGAGTCGACCATCGGAATATCCTTCGTCATTATGAAGTATTTGGATTAAGGAAAAAACATCAAACGAAGGGATCAGAGCTTTTACATGTTCTAAGGGACATCACATTTTTTAAATCTGCATATTTCTTATGGTTGATAATTGGCAACAATCCTTCACCTTCTGTATTCATTTTTTTTCATCTTGTCGTATATGATCTCTAATAGTTAACTTTAACAGAGTATTACTATATTTTTCTGGTATGATCTTTAACCCTTCTGGCATGTAGGAGTTAGTTTGGCATGATATCGTGATAATTTGGCGAAATTCGGCTAATCTTTATCAAACCAAGTAGGTCTATGGGTCGAATGAGGTGAAGTTTTCCCGGAGTAGAGTTCGCTCAAACCGTCGAGCAATGCGGAGACATAATTTTATGTAGAGGGGAATATAACCCTATCTCTACCGGGTTGGGGACCACCTTCCTTGACGCTTGGCCGCGCCATGCAGCAATTCTTTCACTTTCTGCGCGATTGTGTCCTTTTTTCTTTCAGGAGAGCGTATATGACGTTTTATCGCAGCGACCAGCAGACATTCTCTGACAGTTACCATTGCAACAGTCAGAGAAAGTGTGTTTCATCCAAAACAAGTCAGGGATCTAGTCAGCGCTGACTCATATCGGCTGCAACTAATTTCATGAAACACCCTCCGGATCTCGCGCAACTGTCGAGATAAATTTTTTGACAACCGGGAATACAGTCTTGATATTACGAGTGTTGGAAAATCGCCCAAAAGCAGCACAGAACATTACTCATTATAGAGAGTTCCACTTTTGGCAAGATGCCCTCAGGGATTTTTCCTTCTAGATTAGTTATCTGCCTCTGGGGCAGTAGTTCTTACAGGAGATACCCTCAGGGACAGTAGTCCTCTAGTAGGGGGGGGGGGGTGTCCTTCGGGCCAATTGCCTCTACGGGGTCCTCCTTCTAGTATCTCGGGGATAAAAAGTCCCTAGCGGAGCTGGCTTGTGGGTAGATTCCCTCCAGTAAAAGTCCTCAGGAGCGTCCCCGGGATATAAGAGAGAGTTTTCTTTCGAGAAGTTGTCCTCAGGGGAATTATCCTGCATTTGGAGTTGTCTATTGGGGAGGTTGTATTATCCTTGGGGGAATTGTCCCTATAGCAGGGTCCGAACATAAAAAATATTGCAGGGGAGCCTATTAAGAGTTCCCCACGAGGCTTTCAAGGAGGATTTTAGGGGAGCTCAATAGGATCTTCATGTTGTAAGATTGGGGATACAAGGGGCTCTATAAATCGATCCCTTCGAAAGAAATTGAAGGGAGCTTTGGGAGAGCAATCGCGCTCTCTCTCTCCCTGAACTTTATTCATTCCTCTAGGAGAGATTTTCTTAAGGTCTGTTCCTATCATTTCATTTGCAATTCTTTCATTTTCTTTCTTCCTGTATTTGTATAAGATGTTAAGAAACGCGTTCCGAATCCCAAGTGATATTTGACGCAAGTAAAAAGAAATTTGCAGATATATACCTTTCGCAAAAGGCTATTAAATCGTGACAAAATTGATTAAAGTAACGGAAATATGTTATTTGATCCTTAAATTTCTCATCCAAAACTCCATTTCCATGCCAAATTATATACCTGTAAACGGCAAATTGCCAGTAAACAAACGGTCGCCACACTATTCCAATTTACAGAGGACTCAGCCGGACAAATGCAGCATTAAATCTTTTGGGAAATGAAGACGGACATTTGTACTTCAAATACACATTTTGAATACGCTCAGCAAATATCACTCGATATGTCCTGGACGTTAAGGTGAAAATGCAAATATACAATTGAAATGATGATCTTTGCCAACATCAATAATATATTTTCAGACGCATGTGTAAAAGGTGGCGATTTTGATATCAAATTTATAGGCTTATCAATTTTTCTGTCTGTAAGGGATATAAAATCAATGACTCAGCAAATGGAATGACTCCCTTTAAATTTAGAGCAAAGTCGTAATATTCCAATGTGTGCTTTGTAAATTTTGCTAAAATGCTACTTTTAAACTTTTCTGGACACATCAAAGGCCGTTAACGAGGCCGTCAATTTTTCTGTCTGTAAGGGATATAAAATCAATGACTCAGCAAATGGAATGACTCCCTTGAAATTTAGAGCAAAGTCGTAATATTCCAATGTGTGCTTTGTAAATTTT
>BQKZ01006313.1:10764-22331 GCA_036244855.1 Temnopleurus reevesii | reverse complement strand
CGATGGACTGACGTTTAGCGTACGCTCCTTGAGCGCAAGCCAAACGTTAGTCCACCGACTGAGCAGTGTATGCTGTGCGCTCGGAGAGCGTTTTTAATACACACAAACACACAAAAACGATGGGCAGACGCCGGCTAAAAACGCAAAAGTGTGAGTTGGCCTTTCCATGTGCAAATAAAGGTAAAGTGTATTAGAGGCAATTTAGGGCGATGATGAACATGAGCAGTCAGTAGGAGGGAAGACAGGCATTATCCAAAATAAACAACTTGCATTCAAGCTAATATAATAGCTAGATGCACATGAAATATGCATTTGTTGTACTGATTGAGTAAATTGGTGCGACACTTGTTCGAGATTTCTCAACAGACTAATAGGGAAGGAAATCTAGTACATGTGCATCCATATTTTGTGGATGTGTGAATGGAAAACGTTTACTTGGCGTTTATAGCCTACGTTGGTCCAGCGTTTTTTGACAAATAAAAACGCTTCCCGGGAGGTGTTTCACCAAGATAAGAAGGACTTTACGCACGACTTTACGTTCGATTGGTACCCCTTCTTGTGCGTAATAATTCATTATAGTGCGCGCATTCAGCGTAAGAATTGATACTAGTCGAACGTAAACTTTTGCGTAACTTTAAGAACGACTTGGTGAAACACCTCCCTGGACGCATAAAAACGCAAGGCATACGATGGAATGACGTTCAGCGTACGCTCCTTGAGCGGAAGCCGAGCGTCAGGTCACCGTCTGAGCAGTGTATACTGTGCGCTCGGAGAGCGCTTTTAACACACCAAAAACAATGGGCAGACGCACGCTAAAAACGCAAAAGTGTGAGTTGGCCTTTTCATTTGCAAATAAGGCTAAAGTGTATTAGAGGCAATGGAGTACATTGTTAGGGCGATGATGAACATTAACTGTCAGTAGGAGGGAGACAGGCATTATCCAAAATAAACAACTTGCATCCAATCTAATATAATAGCTAGATGCACACAAAATATGCATTTGTTGTACTGATTGAGTACATTGGTGCGGCACTTGTTCGAGATTTCTCAACAGACTGAGAGGGAAGGGCATCTATTTCATGTGCATCCAGCTCTTGTAGATGAGTGAATGGCAGACGTTTACATAACTTTATCCAATTCCGTCTCACATTTGGTCATAGCGATAGTGAAATATTTAAGTGTTCTGCCTAAAATCTACCTCTCCGCAATGAAAAAAAAAATACATCCGCTCGTTAAGTTCCGGCAAGAATTCCACATTTTCTACGGTTTGCTTGCCACGTACATCCTGAACGCTGATGTATTTTTTGTATACTTTTTTTTAGTTTCAATTATCATCGATATTATTATTTTTGTTAGAATTATTTTATTTATTTTCTTTCTTTCTTTATTATTATTATCATTATTATTATCATTATTATTATTTTTATTATTATTATTATTATTATTATTATTATTATTATTATTATTATTATTAATATTATTATTATTTTTTTTTGGGGGGGGATTTTTCGGCAATTTATTGAATTATGCTACACGTTTACAGTGAAGGCGCCGTGGTGTAGTGGTTCTGACTCTCGCCTTTCAATCAGTGGGTTGGACGTTCGAATCCCACCCATGGCTTTATTTTCTTCAGCGAGAAATTTATCCACATCATGCTGCACTTAAACCAGTTGAGGTGAATGGGAACACGGCATGAATATTCATTCCCTAAAATGTCACATGCGCCGATGTACGCCTTGCAAAATCCAGGGTAATAATAAGAACTTAAAGCACATTGAGCACCCAGCAGAGTGAATATGTGCGCTGTACGAATTGCACCTATTATTATTAATATTATTATTTTTGTTTTAATTATTATTATCTGTATCATTAATTGCTAGTATTATCATCAATAAAGAGAGTTTGTAATACATAACATGTAATCATTGCGATTCCTTGAATTTTATTATTGATTCAATTTCCCAGGAAACTCAGATATGCATCTAACCGTCCATACGGACCACCATTTTCTCAAGACGGTTTTCCACTCTTGACAATATTGTGAGTATTCATATTAGTGAAAATTCCAACTGACGTTAATAAATAAATAGTGGTAACAATTGTGCCTTTGATTTGAAAAAAAAATAGTAATGAAGTACTTTAACTTGCACTCATCAGTGTAAAATGATATAAAGAAATATTACGTCGTGTTCATGTTATTTTGTTTACTGTCATTATTTCAATTATATTTCTTTTGTTCCGTCATGTATATTTACGACAATTGGTTCGTGCCTTCAATATTAAGCATAACTAAATATTCATAAATTTATTCATTGAACAAGCAACCTTGGTAAATTAATAAATAAACATTCTCAATGAATTTCGGGTGTAAGACATCTCGTTGTTTCGCAACAATTGCGGCGGGTGTTATTAAGGCTGAGGCATATACACATCTTTTGCCAGTGTGACAAATGGGTCTTGCTAATGCCATATACGTTAACTTCAATATGAGGCCTGAGGAATGTTAACTATTGTAAATGGAAGAAAAGTGGGATGGAAAGTGTTCTTCAGTCAAAAGACGTTAGGAAAAATCTCACTTCTGGGAGGTGTTTCACCAAATCGTTCATAAAGTTACGCACGACTTTACGTTCGACTGGTATCAGTTCTTGCGCTNTTATATATCAAAATGATAACCGTTCACTGAAACATGAATCACTTTCGGAAATCTTTTTGTTATACGAAATTGTTTGTTTTAGGTTTCCTGTAATTACAAGAACGGTGCATGTGATTATATTTCTTTTCATTTACCGGTAGTTACCAAGTCCCAGTCAAAAGTGAATATTTAGACTTACGGTATGTTTAACATAGAATGCAAATAACATTTCCATTAAACATTCAATTACAGCATTGCAATTTTAGCCATGTGCCCCCATTTTTGAAAAACGATCCTCGAACGCGGGGTCTGAAAGCGCTACACAGGTGTACTCTCTAAATTCCTAGGATTGAAAAGTCAATCGAAAAGACTGTAGTCAGGGACCAATCCAAATTGGATTGGAATTTTCGATCTAATAGATTTAAAATTCAAATCTCATTTGATTGAACATTTCAATCGAATTTTGGATAGGTCCCTGACTACAATCTATTAGATTGACTTTCAATCTTAGGAATTTAGAGAGAACGCCAGCCGGTCAAGTGTGTGCCTCCGAATTTCTGCGTTCATTGGTCGTCCTTCAAATATCAACAAAAATGTATAAGTCAAAAAGGAGTTTGAGCTTTGATTTCATTTATTTATTTTCCATTTCAAAAACATACAACATTGCAAAAAAGTAAATATCAACAATACCAAGCTTTCCATCCTAGCAGAATCCTAATCGTAAGCGAAATGACAAGGAAATGAAGTTCATTTAAGATTCTGCTAGGATCGAAAGCTCAAGCTCCTTTTTTACTTCATTTTACTCCACAGCTCTCCATTATTGGATAAGAAGTTTCAGCAGTTCTCTTTATTTAACAAAAAAAGGATTAGATGATTGCTATAAAGGTAAAGGGTTGATATAGCCTTAGTGGTGATACATGATTTTTACCCTATAAAGGCCGACTCACACATTTGCGTTTTTAGCCTGTGTCGGGCCAGCATTACTGGAAATTAAAAACGCTCCATGTATACACAACATACGCAGATCAGACGGTAGACTGACTTACGTCTGCCGCCGAGCGTCAGTCCACCGTATGAGCTGCGTCTTTGTGCATCATGGGGGTTGGTTCACCAAGTCGTTCTTAAAGTTACGCACGACTTTAAGTTCGACTGGTATCAGTTCTTGCGCAGAATGCGCGTATAGTGTGAACCATTACGCGCAAGAAGGGATACCAGTCTAACGTAAAGTGGTGCGCAAAGTCTTTCTTATCTTGGTGAAACACCTCCCAGGTTCAATTCAAGGTACATGAGCCCATCCGAATCCGCAGACTGGTATCAGTTTGTCTTGAACAATGAATTAGGAAATTGTCAGTGAATTTGAAATTTGATTGAACAAAATCCTGGAAAACATAACTTTTTGTGCAATTTATTTTTCAGGGACCTATCAGAGAATGAGGTGCCTGTTTTAAAGTCGTTCTTAAAGTCTTTCTTATCTTGGTGAAACACCACCCATGGAGTGTATTTAATGTCCAAATACGCTGAACCGACACAGGCTAAAAATGCAAAGGTGTGAGTTGGCCTTTACATAATACATCAAAGAACTTAGAGTTAATGACGACTCGGATAACAAATAGTATCGCATTAATATTTTTGTTGGCAGAATCATCAGATTGCCTGGGCTTGTGCATGCTCTGTACACTGGTTCCACTATCATGTGACACGGGAGACGGGGGCTTCAATAATATGTCCGGAGATGTCACCCCAATATCAACAGCACAATACATGTAAGTAAATAACATTCGGATATTCTTACTGTTTTAATTTCCCATCACTTTGAAGTCCTGACACTAAAAGCCATCGCTTGAGGCCGACTCACGTCTTTGCGTTTTTACCCTGCGTTGGCTTAGCGTTTTTGACAATTTAAACCGCTACCTGGGCGCACGAAGTCGCAAGGCATACGATGGACTGACGTTTAGCGTACGCTCCTTGAGCGCAAGCCAAACGTTAGTCCACCGACTGAGCAGTGTATGCTGTGCGCTCGGAGAGCGTTTTTAATACACACAAACACACAAAAACGATGGGCAGACGCCGGCTAAAAACGCAAAAGTGTGAGTTGGCCTTTCCATGTGCAAATAAAGGTAAAGTGTATTAGAGGCAATTTAGGGCGATGATGAACATGAGCAGTCAGTAGGAGGGAAGACAGGCATTATCCAAAATAAACAACTTGCATTCAAGCTAATATAATAGCTAGATGCACATGAAATATGCATTTGTTGTACTGATTGAGTAAATTGGTGCGACACTTGTTCGAGATTTCTCAACAGACTAATAGGGAAGGAAATCTAGTACATGTGCATCCATATTTTGTGGATGTGTGAATGGAAAACGTTTACTTGGCGTTTATAGCCTACGTTGGTCCAGCGTTTTTTGACAAATAAAAACGCTTCCCGGGAGGTGTTTCACCAAGATAAGAAGGACTTTACGCACGACTTTACGTTCGATTGGTACCCCTTCTTGTGCGTAATAATTCATTATAGTGCGCGCATTCAGCGTAAGAATTGATACTAGTCGAACGTAAACTTTTGCGTAACTTTAAGAACGACTTGGTGAAACACCTCCCTGGACGCATAAAAACGCAAGGCATACGATGGAATGACGTTCAGCGTACGCTCCTTGAGCGGAAGCCGAGCGTCAGGTCACCGTCTGAGCAGTGTATACTGTGCGCTCGGAGAGCGCTTTTAACACACCAAAAACAATGGGCAGACGCACGCTAAAAACGCAAAAGTGTGAGTTGGCCTTTTCATTTGCAAATAAGGCTAAAGTGTATTAGAGGCAATGGAGTACATTGTTAGGGCGATGATGAACATTAACTGTCAGTAGGAGGGAGACAGGCATTATCCAAAATAAACAACTTGCATCCAATCTAATATAATAGCTAGATGCACACAAAATATGCATTTGTTGTACTGATTGAGTACATTGGTGCGGCACTTGTTCGAGATTTCTCAACAGACTGAGAGGGAAGGGCATCTATTTCATGTGCATCCAGCTCTTGTAGATGAGTGAATGGCAGACGTTTACATAACTTTATCCAATTCCGTCTCACATTTGGTCATAGCGATAGTGAAATATTTAAGTGTTCTGCCTAAAATCTACCTCTCCGCAATGAAAAAAAAAATACATCCGCTCGTTAAGTTCCGGCAAGAATTCCACATTTTCTACGGTTTGCTTGCCACGTACATCCTGAACGCTGATGTATTTTTTGTATACTTTTTTTTAGTTTCAATTATCATCGATATTATTATTTTTGTTAGAATTATTTTATTTATTTTCTTTCTTTCTTTATTATTATTATCATTATTATTATCATTATTATTATTTTTATTATTATTATTATTATTATTATTATTATTATTATTATTATTATTATTAATATTATTATTATTTTTTTTTGGGGGGGGATTTTTCGGCAATTTATTGAATTATGCTACACGTTTACAGTGAAGGCGCCGTGGTGTAGTGGTTCTGACTCTCGCCTTTCAATCAGTGGGTTGGACGTTCGAATCCCACCCATGGCTTTATTTTCTTCAGCGAGAAATTTATCCACATCATGCTGCACTTAAACCAGTTGAGGTGAATGGGAACACGGCATGAATATTCATTCCCTAAAATGTCACATGCGCCGATGTACGCCTTGCAAAATCCAGGGTAATAATAAGAACTTAAAGCACATTGAGCACCCAGCAGAGTGAATATGTGCGCTGTACGAATTGCACCTATTATTATTAATATTATTATTTTTGTTTTAATTATTATTATCTGTATCATTAATTGCTAGTATTATCATCAATAAAGAGAGTTTGTAATACATAGCATGTAATCATTGCGATTCCTTGAATTTTATTATTGATTCAATTTCCCAGGAAACTCAGAAATGCATCTAACCGTCCATACGGACCACCATTTTCTCAAGACGGTTTTCCACTCTTGACAATATTGTGAGTATTCATATTAGTGAAAATTCCAACTGACGTTAATAAATAAATAGTGGTAACAATTGTGCCTTTGATTTGAAAAAAAAAATAGTAATGAATTACTTTAACTTGCACTCATCAGTGTAAAATGATATAAAGAAATATTACGTCGTGTTCATGTTATTTTGTTTACTGACATTTTTTCAATTATATTCCTTTTGTTCCGTCATGTATATTTACGACAATTGGTTCGTGCCTTCAATATTAAGCATAACTAAATATTCATAAATTTATTCATTGAACAAGCAACCTTGGTAAATTAATAAATAAACATTCTCAATGAATTTCGGGTGTAAGACATCTCGTTGTTTCGCAACAATTGCGGCGGGTGTTATTAAGGCTGAGGCATATACACATCTTTTGCCAGTGTGACAAATGGGTCTTGCTAATGCCATATACGTTAACTTCAATATGAGGCCTGAGGAATGTTAACTATTGTAAATGGAAGAAAAGTGGGATGGAAAGTGTTCTTCAGTCAAAAGACGTTAGGAAAAATCTCACTTCTGGGAGGTGTTTCACCAAATCGTTCATAAAGTTACGCACGACTTTACGTTCGACTGGTATCAGTTCTTGCGCTAAATGCGCGTAATAGTGTGAACCATTACGCACAAGAAGGGGTACCAGGCTAACGTAAAGTGGTGCGTAAAGTCTGTCTTATCTTGGTGAAACACCTCCTAGGGTCAATTCAAGGTACATGAGCCCATCCGAATCCACAGACTGGTATCAGTTTGTCTTGAACAATAAATTAGGAAATTGTCAGTGTATTTGAAATTTAATTGAACAAAATCCTGGAAAACATAACTTTTCTGCAATTTATTTTTCAGGGACCTATCGGAGAATGAGATTCTTGTTTTACATCCGGGTTATTTCCAGAGCATGCCTCGTCTCAACTACCTGTGAGTACACGCTCCTTTTTCGGGTTTTCAAACATACATAGTATAAATCCATTTCCTGCAGCTCGTGATATTGTAAACAAGATAGATGTAATTTCTTTTGGAATTCAATTCAATTCAATTCAATGTTTATTCAAATATATCATAGCAACCAGGAGGCTGAATTGTGACATATCATACAAAACACGATATAAAATATTTTCGAAAAGTTAAGTCGAACGCAATTTCAATGCTCCTTTGTAATGCTATTGAATTCGGTACCGGCTTGTCATTGGTGTGTCCGCACAGTTGAATACACGGTGTACGGACCTATTGTCTGCGTTCTAATTAACTTTTCGGAAATAGTTTATATCGTGTTACAATTAAAAAAGACATTTAAAATACATGACAGTAGTTATTACTTGGAGCAGAAAACAGCCCAGGCGGCCAGTGAGGCGCACACAATTTCCTTTTAAATTCAACAGAATCATTTTTGTATTACCATGGGAATCCGTCTGTTTGTTATATACATATGTATTTAATTAACAGATAGGCTAAACTAAAGGGAAAGAGGTAGTAAGAAAAACGAGGAGAAGAAGAAGAAGAAGAAGAAGAAGAAGAAGAAGAAGAAGAAGAAGAAGAAGAAGAGAGAGAGAGAGAGAGAGAGAGAGAGAGAGAGAGAGAAAGTTGGCTTTACGGCATGTATCGTTCAAATTTCGAATATTTACGCCAGGAGAAGAAGAAACGTGCCGAATTTATGCCGTTTGTATTCAATAAATACGTTAAAATAGTTACTCCGACACCCTAGCTATTGTAGAGTATTACATAAACATTTAGGATATTTTTGTTCAATTTCGTTGATTTTCTCCATTTTCGTTTAGTTAACATTACATATTAAACATTCTGATCGTATCTCTGATATACAGGAACTTGACGGGTAGCTCGGTGGCATCCATTGCGACGGGAGCATTTACAGGTCTTCGAGAACTAACACATTTGTGAGTAGCAAATAAATTAAGTAAGGTCTCAGTCACATCTTTGCCCATTCAATGATTAACTTCCCCCGAATGCGTCGTGGTGTAGTGGTTCTGATTTTCATCTTTTAACTAGAAGGTCGGCCGTTCGAAACCCATGCACTCATGGCGTTAATTTCCTTCAGAGTACATAATTCATTCACACTATGCTGTACTCAACCCAGGTGACAATCCATACCTGGTATGGATTTCCTTGGATTGTTTGAGCGCCAGAGTGACTTGCTCGGCACTTACAACCGGATTAATAATACGGTATTTAGTATCATACGCAGCAGAATATAATCCATATAGTGATTGTATCATACAAATGGATACAGTGTATCAGTAGCATTAACAAAGAGTCGTGCTCAGCTGGGGCATCTTTGTGACTGGGCTTAAATGAAACTACGATTATTGCATTCATATTGCACAGACATCATATCAATAGGGAATACTTCTCTTTTATGTAACATTTAATGTGTCTGTTGATCTATGCGTGTCAATTGCAGACATGAAGAGCTTATTAACTAAAGGTTGTGTAGGGCAGTTGTCAGAATTTCAGAAAAAGCACGTTTGTCTTTCTAAGAGGGTGTTGCTCAAAAGTTGCAATTGATCGCAAGTTGCAGTTGATCGGAACGTGCCAATCAAATTCATTGTTTCATGCGCGTCTTGTTAGATGCGCATGCCGTACGCGAATGTAAATGCGCGTTACAATGTGCAAAGTTGCAATTGATTTGCAGTTGATTTTGAGCAACACCCTATAAGTTCGTACGTGAGTGTGTGGAAATTCAATATTGAATTTTGAAATATTAATTCCTTACTAGCTTTGTCGATTTAGAAAAGCATTTCAAATAGGCACGCTAAATAACGAGATGATATTCACGATACTGAAATGTGACTGAAAAGAATCTGCTTTTGCAAAGTCTAATATAATGTATGTTTATTTTGTCTTTTGAAAAAAGGAAATGTATCTTCTATTCAATCAATCAAATCAAACAATCTCCATCTTGAAATGACGTGAGGTCTATACATTTCTTTTGGGTTTATGACGAAACAAATTTGACTTCGATTCGTTTTACCGGTATACTGTAATGGATAATGTTGATTTTAACTATGTCCTTATTTTCATGAAGTGAAGGTGGTCAAAGGCTAACTTTTCGTTAAACCTGTAACAAATTCATCGAAAAGCGTCTCTCTATAAAATAAACGCTATAGAATTAACACGAATATCAAAAGCATGTCCGTAACATTTTTGATATGTCTGGATATCTTCGTCTTCATACCACAATGTGTATGAAAAAAATGTAATCAGAACAAAATGTTGGCTGTACATGTCAATGACGTTCAAATGAATAAATTCCAAATTCCAAACAAGACCCTTTGGCTACCGGCATGTTGTGAAAACACGGAAGGCTTAATCTCCCACTTTTCTTTTGTGCTTCACTTACATTTTCATTTATTACCTTGTGTTCCTGAAATTTTTAATCTCACTTTCAGAGACCTACGTAATAACAAGATACGGTTGCTCCTTCCGGGGACATTCTCGGAGCTGAAAAGTTTAAGAATTCTGTAAGTTGCCCATGTCCAGTTCCTCTAACCCATCTGTATTGCATTACTTTTGTAGGGAGTGATTTTATTGCTGCCAAAACCACCAGCTTAGGCACTGCAAAAAATTGTGTGTACTCCCTGAGATTACAGACAAAAGAGTTCTTCCGTTGAGGTGCGCATTTGTGCCAAAATGCGAACAAAACAGTTTTCATAAAGTTAACACGGGCAAATCGTACAAAGTAATCAGAATCATACATCTGACTTGCACTTGGAATCGTCTAAGTTTTACTTTTGTATTTAAGATAAGAAATTTCGTCCGATCGTACAAATTGCAATTCCAATTTTCACCAATCGCAAATATAGAAAAGAAGAACAAAGGAGAATCGAATTGTATGTAAGCATTATTAAGGCGAGTTATGAAATAACAACATATTTTGAACATTCACGTACTACGTCTTCATTGATAGGGAGAGGAAAGTGAATGATGTTTTAAATTTCATAGCGTTTTTATTAAAATCGTGTTGTCAACCTGCTTGTTATTTCACAGGATACTTCTAAATAACTCCATTGCGACAATTGAGAGAGGTGCATTTGAAGGGCTTGAGCAAATTGCAATACTGTAAGTAAGGATGTTGTCCATTATTATTGATTATAAACATTGCTGTACATCTGTAGCATAAATAAATCAACCAAAGTTTTTACTATATCATTATCTATTCCATTAAAATGGCCATAAGTTATTTTCATTGTTAACAATTTCTTATTATAAATTTGTATGGTTCTAATGATTTATTTGAAAGTAAAGAATTTGACATTCAAGCATATTAAGGACTACAGTTTAATGCATAATATCCAACCCTTGACAGGCGCGCACCCAGGATTTTGATACGGGGGGGGGGGGGGGGCTGAGCACAAATTTGGTGCCCCTCATGCCCCCAGCTCCCTCCAGGCTGAGCCGAAAAGCAAAAAAAAAACACACAAAAAAAAAGGTCATCACCTAATTTTTGGTGCCCCCTATCAGCAATTTGGCGGCCCCTTTTAAGCAGTTATGCCTTTTGGTCATCAAATTTTGGCGTCCCCTAGCTCTGACCCGGGGCGCTGGCGCCCCCAAAGCCGCCATCCCCCTAATTTTCACTACCGAGTAACGTATAAATGCAAATTAAGAGCCCGAAATGGTGAAATGTTTTTTTTTACGTAAAGGGATTCAGGTACGCCGGAGTACCCACTTCCAATTTACACGAGCGTTATTTCTTGCCTGGTTGTAGATAGAATATAGTCACGACGTGTTTGTATCCCTTAGCACATTTCCCGTGACCATGATTGCTACACCTTGGGGTATGTCTTTGATGATGGAGAAAGCATCCCGCTTGCGATGATAATAAGGGAAGAGAATCTGGCATGTATCTGGAATGATAGGCATGGCACGTGCATTAGCATCTTACCTCCATCAGAAGTACACCAATAATGGTGATTTTTTTAGAAGCGCACA
>BQKZ01006311.1:7886-38422 GCA_036244855.1 Temnopleurus reevesii | reverse complement strand
AAAATCACAATATTGAGAATACATTGGCTCAATATGCTGGAGATTTTTGTTTGTTTTTGTTTTGTTTCACCTATATTCTGAAGCTTCCCTACATTTCTAAAATAACGGTTCATAACATTTGATTTTGTAATCGAATATCAATTATTTTTAAAATCCATCAAATGCGGAATCGGGGATACAGTCCGTGCATAATGTTGTTAACAGACTATGTTAATTTTTTTTTACCTTTTTGCTACAGCTTGTTTGTTTGGTTTTAGTTTGTTGTTTTTTTTTTGCTCCTTTCTTTTTTGCTCTTTGATTTTGAGAGACGAAACATATTAATCATGCTAATAGCACAAATTTATATTTTCCATCAGCATTGAAACTCTTCTGAAAACGCCATTTAACACGCATTATATCGTAAACCTCCTATAGATTGTACAATATCTTACGGACTATAACTATTCGCCCAATAACAAAAAGGGTGTCGTCTTTTGTTAATTGCTCAAATCCTTGATAATTAACACTAAAGTTATGATAGACGAGCTCACACCAAGCTTCTAAGAAATCTCTTGTCTTTTCTGAGGATTTCTAATCCGTATTAATAGTCTTTTATTCACATTGAAGTCTAGGGGTGTTTGAGGAGGCTTATAGTATTGGGCTATCAAAAGCTAAAGGCCAACTCACACTTTTGAGTTTTTAGCCTGCGTCGGCCCAGGCATTTTTAAAAATAAAAACGCTCTCCGGACGCAGATCATACGGAGGACTGACGGACGGCGTACGCTCCTTGAGCGCGTGAAGCCGAACGTCAGTTTACCGTCAGTTTGGTATGGTATGGTACTTTATTCCCAATCAGTAAAAAGACATATAACATATACATAATACGAAATAAGAATACATTTGATAAATTTACATGTGAAAAAAATAACTTGCAATTAATAAGATTGGCTGGATTGTCCTTTCATCAGAATTAAAATAAATACTTCTGTCCTTCCAAGGGGTCCAGATACAAAATAAATAACCATGGCGAGTCTATAAAAATAAGAAAACTGATGAATGAAACACTGATCTGCGTACGCTGTGCGTCCGGGAAGCTTTTTTAATTTCTATAAACTGTTGGCCCAATAACTGAAAACGCTGGGCTGACGTAGCTTAAAAACGCAAAAGTGTGAGTCGGCTTTAAGATTGAATGGTACGCGAACTTAATAAATAGCGGTAGCACTGTACGGTTTAATTCTATAACTTGATGTAAATAGATCATTCAATAAGGTGTTTGATGGGGGATTNTATTTTAACTATGTGTGTTTTCAATACGGAAATGAATAATTCAATTCAATTAGTCCGCTCGATTTTTTTATAGTTTGAAGTAGAACTTTTTAAAGAAAATAATTTACAAGTTTTAAAAAGAATAACATGAATGTTTTTAATGAATAAGTGAAATGTAACCTAGATGTTGTTTTCGACTGTTATTTTCCATTAAGCGGTTTAGCATTCTACATCATTACAAGTATTCATGTTACACGTTAGAATTATCAAATCCAATGTTAAGATTAAGTAAAAGGGAAAAATTCCAACTGCAGTCAAACCTGTCTACAGAGGCCACCCCAAGGGAAACAGAAAAAGTGGCCACTGTAGACACGTGACCCAAATAGACAGGTTCTATTACATGCATTTTCACTTGAAGGGAATAAATTTAAGTCGCCACCATAGACAGGTGGTCACTATAGACATTGGCCATTATAGACAGGTTTGACTGTACTTAAATGGCTGCATGTCTATATATATCTGCATTAATACATCATGATATCAGCCTGTGGATTAAAAATCATTTCACGATAAGCTCTTCTGTTTGATTGTGTGTTTTGAAGCATTAACTATTGCGCCCTCATGTGAAAACAAGCAGAGATGGCATGCCCTCATCTGCATGTTAACCCATTGGCCACTGGAACCAGTCAGTCATTGCACAAAGTCTATGGAGAGTACAGAATTCAGGAGTCAATGGTTTAACTCTGGAAACTGGGCATTCGAATGGCGAGCTGAATAATTCAGAACAATACCACACTCCTAGATTTGCATTATCAAAGTAATTACAAATGTATAGTGATTTTTTTTATTTTTTATTTATTTATTGTTCCGGGGTAGCCCATTCAACATAAGTTGGTCTCCCATGGGGCCCTAACAAGCAGCATAAAATAGAATGCATGCATATATATACAGGTAAAAGCATAAAAAAATACAAATACAAAAGATGACTGAATGTGCAATAATCAAGCTAAACAAGAGTGAAAAAACATATATGAATTAAGTATTGCAATATAGGTTAACTCTGAAAATGGCAAAGAAAGTAACAACTTAAAAATACAAGATAAAATCATAAATTCAAGATTCTCATAAAGAGTATAAGAGCACAAAATAGTCATTTTTAGCAATAAAAGACATTGTGATTTAATCTAATAAAGAGAACAATTTGCAAAATTTCCGCCCAACGGTCTCATACGAAGATACATGTACATACATGTATACAATGCATTTTTTATGCTCTGGAACTGACATTTTTCCTGTCGTAATTATTGACTCCAAGAAATCCAGCAATAGATTCCATAAACTTCTACGCAAATACAGTCGTAAATTCAGTCGTAAAACACATCACTGTATTTCGGATTAATTAGGTCAATGGCCATGCCGGCAGAATTGACTTTGTATGTGTTGATAACGGTGTAAACCATACTTGATCAATTTATTTTAGTAACATAATGAAAATTCCTTTCATTAGATTTGATTGTCGAAATTTCCTTTCAAATATCAGAATAGGAGTGGTTTTATTAGGACCTCGTGGGGGTAGCGAATATGGATCTGATATTACTAGGCGATATAACTTGCATTGTCGCATAATGTTGTAATCAATATTGCCCCATGCCTTCATATCTGCGTTGGTCTGTATCCCTAATATAGAAATTGATTTCAGAAGACAATCGATTATCATTTTCACTAAACATGATTCCTAAGAGTAAAAATCGAATATCAAGAATTCTCAATTCAATAGGTGACTTTTATGATATATATATCATATCAGATATCGACTTTATTTGCGGTTAGTCAATGAAATTTCCATAATAATTTCTATAATAACTATAATAACTATAATTACCTCGAGGTGCGTTTGCATAAATATACTGGCTTCTGAAACATATTTTAAATTAATTTCATGATTTCCAAATTTCATCCGGAAAACACGTATAGACTGCTAAAGGGTATTACTAGTACCCTAAATGCGTTTGCAAATGCATGAATATTCGCTTTAGAAACATATCTAAAAATAAATCAAATTCCACTTATATCATGCAGAAAAGACGTATTTGGATCAAGAGACAAGTCAAGGGATATCTGAAAATGTCTTTTTAAATAATTTATTAAAAGAATCAAAGCGTCGGTCGGTAGAAGACAACTACAGTCAAACCTGTCTATAGTGGCCACCCCAAGAGAAACAGAAGCAGTGGCCACTATAGACAGCTTCTATAACATGCATTTTGACTTGGAAGGAATCAATTCAAGTGGCTACTGTAGACAGGTGGTCACTATAGACAGGTTTGACTGTAAAATGTTTTCCGACCTCGAACCACGGCCTGTTCCTTACCCCGTTGACTTTGACAATGCGGGCGCACTATTTCTGTTCATCCCGATTTAACAAAATACTCCGTAGTTCTGTCACAACACCTCAATAAAATCCTTTATATAATGTGTTTTTGAAAAGATAATCTCGGATTAAAAGACAATTTCATCTTAAATACAGCGTCCCCCATTCATCCATCACACATGTCAGTCTTTTCATATCGAATTCATTTATAAGGTCATTTTCGCCAAGTTTATTCTTTATGCTTCTCTTGTCAGGAAAATAACTCAATATGATCTGTTTTGTCATCGTATCTTAGCAGGTCCATAACCTTCTTTTTTTTACAATCATCAAATATGTCACAAATAAACCAGATTAAGGTCATCTGTCAAATTTTATGTATATCAGTTAGGTTTAAATAGTAGGACAATCAAGAATGATTTTGATTTTTTTTTCGCATTTTCAGAAAGTCCGATTTCAAACGCACTCGATCTATCACTAGATAAAAAATGAGGATTTCATGGAAAAATTAAAAATCAGGTCAACCTGTTGGTTTCAAAATATCATGATTGTTGTTGTTGTTGTGTTTGGGTGTAACGGCGCTTCATCCATGTATGAACATTTGCACCTGTTTAAACATTAAAGAATCAACTGATGCAAGTTTATCTGGAATGTACTGAAAACTTATAGGGACAAAACAAAGAAGACTAATTCCAAACTCATTTGAGCATTACGACTCCCCATTCTCCGAGTGTCCTGTGTGCAGATGAAAACTTAAAGATTTTTTTTTTAAATCTGCAGACTTTATTCTTTTTGTTTGATATAATTCAACAGGCAAACATAGGAATAATGATTACATAGTAATACCATTAACGGTAGGTTCATGGTAGTTACGTAGGCGTGTATAATACATGTGACTTATACAAGACGCCGCCAGATCCACTATAAGAATTAGTGCTCTAGGCGAGCTAAAAATGAATAATAGTCTTAAAAAAGGAGAAAACATGAAAATTCGCGAGTTTAGATGATCCTACAGGGGCATTACTATTTTTTTCTAATCATACCAAAACAAATTCAAACTTAATTACAAGAACTCTACTTCTAGTTACTGTATATTCATAACGACATTCCTACAACACATTTTTGAATTAGAATCTACCTTCTGTTCTTTTCACACACACACAAAAAAAAGATTTTAATAGGGTGGTGTTCAAAATCAACTGCAAATCAATGGCAACTTTATCATTTGTAACGCGCCATTTCATTCGCGCACGGTATGCGTATTTAAGAAGACGCGCATGAAACAATGATTTTGATTAGCGCGTTCCGATCAACTGCAACTTGTGATTAATTGCAAATTTTGAACACCACTCCCTATGAGCCACGTGGATCATAAAACTAGTAAATATCACTGATTAGGAATAGCAGTGAAGACCTGTTTTGGCAGTGAGCAGCGATTGATATTATCAATTCAAAATTAATTCGCTTTTATTTCTATCAGGAATACAATTGTTTACCCCAACATCACAAATGATCCCTCATACGGTATATCCTCAAAGATTTATTAATTTCGGGAAAAAGAAGAAGATAATTTTCAATTTCCTGTCACTGACATTAATGAGATTTCGTCAAAATTAAACAGTACATGTTCATTATCCAATGCACTTTTGTGGATGAAGTTCATGAATTAGGCACATTTTCACTAAAATCTCTCTAAATAATGTGGTTTTTACCTTTGTCGAATCAAAATAAAATGTTTAAATTAATTCACCCTTAGGTGTTACATGCTGTTATTTCCTGTCGAAATGTTTGAAAATACAAGGCAGGATTACATAGTCGTTGGTCAAAATTGTCCCCACAAAAGTATCACAACAATTTTCGCATATTTCATAAACCAGAATTGGATGATACTCTTGTCTTGACTTGCTGAATAAAAGCCGACTCACACCTGTGCGTTTTTAGCCTGCGTCGGCCAAAATGTTGGTGATAATTAAAAACGCATTCTGTCCACACACAAAAAAATGCAGGTCATGTGGTGGACGTACTGACGTTCGGCGTACGCTCCTTGAGCGCAAACAGAACGTCAGTTCACCGTATGATAAGCGTGTACTGTGCGCTCGGGGAGCGTTTTTAAGTTTGAAAAACGCTTGGCCGACGAAGGCTAAAATGCAAACGTGTGAGTCGGCCTGAAGTTGAAATAACCTGTCGAAAAACGGATACAATGCAACGTGGGAGACGGTAAACACACAATACCACTTGTAAATCATCGTAATTATTCCATTCATGTCATATATTTCAATATAACCGTTCTCGCTTCGGAGTGGAACGTGGTCCCTTTCACCGGCTGACCGCGATCGGGCAAGCCGCGGGCGCATGATGATGAGGCAATTTCACGATCTGGGGGTTCGTCGCTTTGTTCAGTTGCATTCATCTTAACAATTCAATATTTACCAATTTGGCTCCGTTATCATGGTTATTTCACCAAGAGAAAAACTAGTTGCAAACTTTTTACCCCCAAGTTTTCATTCCCCCGCCACAATAGGTATTAGATTGAAGAAACATTTGCTTGCATTGACCTCGATAATTTGTCTAAATCTGAATATAGAAATGTAGCAAATTTTTAATAGAAAGTGTCGTCATTTTTTTAAATGTGCATTTTTCAAGTGCAATATTTAATGCAATTTCCAATATCAGATGTTTGAATGCTATTTTCAAGTGTCTAGACATCATCAGATCGTTTTTAATTGTATACCCAGTGAAATCCCTTGTTAATTCCGCTGAGACGATTTAATTTACTCATGATTAAATTGAAAAGGACTTTAATTAATGATCAAGACATTACATAATTTCTACCTTTCTTACAGTATGAGGTGATTCGAAGGTGTACTGAATGCATATTAGGGAAAAATGTTTGATGGTGATGGGTTTTCGATGTTATTTCGATGTTATTCTTTTCAAATAGGGCCTCATGGAATACCACCAAATTGGTGAAAAGAGTCATCCTGTATAAATGTTTAAAATAAGTAAATAAATAGATAAACAAATAGGTAGATAAATATGTAAAATATGTGAAGTAGATGTATGATATATTCAGAACCTATTTATAAGCAATTTGCCGATCTGCCGATACACTTGTCTCTCCTCATCCTCTCTTAAAAATAGTAATATATTCGGATGTTGATTTTAAAATGCACTTTATATATTTCCTGTCTCACTGAAAATAGAAATTAAAAAAATCAAATCACCAACAAAAAACATTCGCTGAAAATGAACGGATAAAAATAATTATGACTTTTAGTTATGAAATAAAACTTTGCGGGAGACCGACCCACTTCTTGCACCCCTTGAGGGGGTTAGTACCCGTTATCTTTACCCCTCTTCCACGCTTGACTCCCGGTCCAAAGCTTTGAGGGGGATGTCAATGCACCCCTTGTAACAATGGGCGAACCCCGTGGTGGTAGTGGGGTGCCTCCCAGATACCCTGGTTGAGTCGCACGTCCTCCATACCCCGTTCACATTGAGAAAATGCTGCGAATTAAACCCTACATATTTTTTTACATTTTATATGGAGAAACAGCCGCATTACATCTAATATTTTTCCCAAGCATCTCATCAAGAAGGGTATACATGTATGGAGAAGTTTATTTGTTCCATTTACATGGAGAATAATAATTAGTATTCTCACTTTGTTTAAAATTCAATTTTGTTAGAGATTTGATGGGTATTTTATACCATTTAGGTTGAGAAATGTTTGCAAATCTAAAAAAAAAAATATTTTCTTCCTATTCCATTATTCCTCTTTTTTGCAAGTTGTCATTGAGAGGGAGGGGTGTTTACCATCTTTTTGGTTTGTTTCCCCCCTATGATCCACGACTAAACTTGAACTGCAACAGTACTGTGCGATTCCCAATAATTCCCATTACAAAGTACTGATTAACAGAATTGAAATACATAAAAGAGGTGCATTTGAATTGTAAGCTCTTTCCTTGGGAAATATGATTTCATTTAATCCAAACATTTTTCTTGTCGATTTTGTGGCCCTTTATCAGACCACCGATGAAAATTAGAACTGCAAGGTTTTGGACTCGTCATCATAATGTTTAATGCGGGTTCGTTCGATATGAAAATTCAAATGTGAATACGATTTTATGACGTGTCTCTTGCATTATAACGAAGCGTGCCTGAATTGTTTTGTATCAAAACCATCCAAGTATGGAAATATATTTCTTTTTCATTGTCGATCATCAACCATATTCCAGACAATTATTTTCATTGATATAAAAAATGAGAATGGTTTTTTATTGATCTCGTTTACCCCCACCGTTAAATAACTGGACTTGACTTTGTGCAATCTAGGGGTGATTTTATCTGAATCATTTGTGATTATTTAGCAACTGGAGCTGAGACAAGAATTACATCTCAAGCAGAAATTGCAAGAAGACCGGGTATATATTTTATGAAATGGTGTAATTGGACTGTATCTAATGAGACGGACCGGGTGAACTTTGGTGACACTCTTTTTTAGTGCTTTTGGACGAATCATTAAGAGATTAATTGATAAGACACGTCGAAAATGATTATTTTCTCGATGAATTTTTATCTCTCATCAGCTCATAGGAAGAGTCCAGTCTGACATATCGCCGTATATTTCCTTTCCTTGATCGCTTTTTAACGAATGTTTTAGAGTTGGTCTAAAACTGACAGATTAAAATAACATTTTCATTTGGAGGCTCACCAAGGAACATTTCCTATTCGCGATTTGGATCGGGATTAATTGAGAAGACGGTGGATTTCTGTTACCTCGTAGAATGAGTCCAGCCTGACATTTCTACGTATACATATTTCCTTTTCATGATCGCTTTTTAACGAATATTTTAGAGTTGGTCTGAAACTGACGGATTAAGATAACATTTTCATTTGGAAGCTCAACAAGTTCAAGGAACATTTCATATTCGCGATTTATAACGGGATTAATTGAAAAGACAGTGACTTCCGAATTTGAAAGGTTCATTTCCCGGAAGATGGACCTCTGAGGATGAGCCTTTGAAGGACATCTCTAAGCTTTTCTTTTTTTCAAATCGGTTTTGAAGAATCCAAGGCAGTATGACAAAAACTGAACAGTTAAGATAAGATTCTCATTTATAAGGACACACAGAAACATTCCATATTTTGTCACGAATTCTTATCATGGAGTAGCAAAACCAGCGCCGTCATGACGTGTTTCCTGCCACCGCAGTTTTGTAATCCATTCTATCCTCCGTTCTCTTCTCTAAGACTAGGTAAGATGATGGGGATCGGTGAAGACCAGGAAAAACTGACAATGAGATGTGGCTGGTTGTGGTGGTGGTTGTGGTGGTGGTGGTGGTGATGATGATGATGATGGTGGTGGTGGTGGTGGTGATAGTTGTGTTTATGTCGGTGGCGGAAATATGGTTGCATCCTTGATGATTTTATGACCATGATATTAACAATTAATAGGATACTGACATTAGGGATGTTAAAAGAGAATGATGATGATGATGATTATGACGACGACGACGACGACGACGACGACGACGATGATGAGGATAATGATGATGATGATGATAACGACTACAATGATGATGATGGTAATGATGACGATGATAAATGTGGTGACGGTGGTAATGATGTCGATAATGATGACGATGATGACGGTAATCATGGTGATGGCGATTGCATATTAAATTTGAAATTATCATAAATGAGATGTAGACGATAAAACCTGGTTTTAAGAGTAGTCGTAGTTGATGACAGTCACGATTTCGACGTCTCTAAAAGGAGGGCAATATGATGTGACAACAACGAAACAGATATATTTTGAATTTCTTGTTGATTCCCTTTCTTATGATGACGTTTGTTCATTATTATCATTTCCACAACTCATTCATGCTCCTCTCACAAAAAAAATAAATATGCCAAGATTCTACCTTCACCTTCCGAAGGTGCCGCTATAAATAATGTCTGCTTTGAAAGAAAATACAGGGAGATATCATTTTCCTAGATGACATCTCCAATTCTAAAATAATTAAATTACAGAGAACATCATTCTATCATTTTACGCAACATAACGATTGATAATGTTGCAAATGAAATGATTACAAATCAATGGCTCGGAAAAATGATTTTGAAGTACCAATATCTTACTATTGCATACATTTTAGAAAACGGCGGAATGTTAGAGACATTTATACCACATTTTATAGCAATGTAGTCATCTATAAAAGTCTGTTTTGAGATTGTGAAAGCTGTATTGGAGGTAACAACATTCGATTAGAATGTGATTTATTAAGAATGTTAAAAAGCAATTTTGAGCCTGGGTTTGTTCAAGAATCCCATAATATACAACCGATCAAATGAAATGTATCTAATGAAAATGGGGAATCAAACATACTTGTTGGATTGTCTAATTTTTCCCCATCATTCTTTGATAATATTGGACTTTTTACCTACTAATATGTGATTCTCATAGCCTGATAACAGGTCTAGCAATCATATAAATAGACGATTTCATGGCTAATAATTTCGATCTTTAACGAGCGCAAAACAAGTGTCATTCTTTTCTGTACCCCCAAAATTGTGTTTAACGACATTTCTGAAGGTCTCTTTTTTGAACGAGGTGAATTTATTTGACAAAAAAGACTTGTCAGTGGATGTGGAGCTGAACGAAATTAATCATTTGTGTACTGTTTCCATGGGAATCTTTTTGTATCATTGAGGTCTGAAGCAGTGATCCGAAATAATTATTCCCAAAAGTTTTCCCAATCGACCCCAGAGATCTAGGACCCGGATTCTATGGGGATCGGGGAACGAATACATGTAGCGTTAACTAATTAGGATGAATGAAAAATGAGGTGTGTTAATTTGGAAAGCTTTCTCACAACATTTTTATGAAAAGGAAGATTGGAATGAGTTTAAGGACAGACGCAAAGAGAATAATGGTGATAGAAAAGCATAAGGTGAGGGAAATTGAGAGAAAGAAAGAAACAGATTTCGAAATATAAATAAGTTATTTGTGGAAACGCGGAAGTAGAGGAAAAGAGAGACCAGTTTACGAGTTCAACGGTAGAAATGGTCAGAAGAAATGGACCAACAAACATTGACACGAATTAGCTTATTTTTGAAAGGTTATTCTTCAAAAATCAAAAACGAAGAAAAGATATCGATATAATATTAATGTGCAGAGTAATGGTTCTATATGTGGATTGTTCAGTGGTAGATTACTCTTATAGTTTTGTAATGCCTGCTAATATCACAATCTTGTCTTGTTTTTTCTATTTGGTATCATAACAATCAAACTTGCTTTAGTGACCACCTTGACTTTTCTTGAATCCTTAGAGAGCAATGTACATGTGCAACATCTATTTGAAATCCGTAATATAAAGTGGGTCATTGGAACATACACTCTAAAACAACCTAATCATTTTTTCATTAGATCGTCTTATGATATTATTATGAATAGAAACTAATCATTCTGAAATGGATTTATAATCATTAGATTTTTCTAATCATTTTGATTAGATTTCCAGGTGTCCCCGTTTGTATTGTTTTCTTAATCAAATTTGATTAGATCCTAATCAAATTTGATTAGTTTGTTTTTAGAGTGTAGATCCGTACGTCATGGATTGACCTGTGCAAACATAACAATCAAAAGCCGGTTCTGATTTCAATAGCATTAGAAAGGAGCATCGAGTTGGCGTTCGACTTAATTTCACGTAAATAGTTAATATCGTGTTGTAATTTAATATGTTTACTGAGAACACGTGCTGTTAAAGACGACATATCCTGTTTAGGGTTGACTGTACTTCTTCTGAGAACTAACCATATTTCATTGTCCTTTTTTTTTCACTTCAGGAAGAAGCCATGGATCAAATGGCCTCCATTTCCAGACCCATACAACCTTCTCTTCATCGGCGGAACTTACCCTTCGACCTTTAACCTTTGGGCCACCACCACCAGCCGCTTTCCCGATTCACCCAACCAGTGCCATGGTCTACACAACAGCATCAGATGGTCCGTCGTTAGATAGCGCCCCCAGGATCAAGGAGGAAGTGTCTGACCCTGAAGACAAGGCGCGGCAGTCTTCGACGGTCCCGACCATCTCCAATGGCTTCATTAGGGATGTGTCGAACGCATGGCTGCACACTCTGGCTGACCTCTGCGACTGGAGGTCAAAGCATGACAAGACGCCACCTGACGTGAACACCCCGGACAGCGCCCTCATCCCAGCCATTGGTCAAGGATGCGACAAATCTTCCAATGAGCGAGAGAATGGTTCAGTGCGGAAAGGAACGAATGGTTTCTCTGCGAACGGAAGTGCCCCTCGTACGGATTATATGATATCGACAATCCTGGCAGGAAGCTCAAGATCAGACAGTAACTGCGATGCAATGGTCACGGGTGGTGGAATCATCAGTTCATCGAACCCTGAGACCAACAGAACCACCAATGCATCTGGATCTGTTAGCAATTCTACGTATGCCTTCGAGGATTCCTCAGAACGACTGCGAACTATGAAGAATAGCCAGGATGTAACTAGTCTTAGAGCTGGAGGGGCCATAGAGTCACAGGAACCTCAGAGTATTGATGCTTCTATGTCGAGTATCCCAACACGAAACTTGCCACCTCGTAAACGCCATATGCGTGCAATGGTGTCGCCACCAACTGTACAAACCACTCCGTCCATCCCTAGCAATTCTGGCATCTCACCTCGTACATCTCCTCCTTCAGAAACGTTCCAACATGATTCATCCAATCAATCTGGCTATTCAATCAACGTTCCTACAGATGCAGAACCATTATCAAAACCTCTTTTATCAAATGATCTATGAAGTTCTGTTAATGGAAGCCAGATGAAGCGCAAAGACATTTTGCAGCCGTTGGACAGTGTTCATCCATCAAAGCGACCGGCTGTTGATCGGATGTCCGCTTCTGCTCGTGACTCTCCGTCGTCTTTGGATTCTTTCGCCAGTTCAAACAGTGATAACAGCAATAGAAGCTCACCGTTTCTTACCGATCCTTCAACTCCAGAAAGTGGACATTGCACCGGAAACAGTAGCGGAGACAGTAGTCGAAGTGGTGACCCATCTCCTTGCCAACCAATATTCAATCAATCCGTCCTGCCGTCACGACTTCAGCCACCATTCCAGCCACTCTCACTGTCTAGCAATGTAGCCATGCCAACTCCTAATGCCGTCCTGCAGATACCTGGAGACCTCCAGGCCCAAGTGACTTTACAGCAAACAACTCGATACAGTATCAGCCAGGAAATGATGGCACAATACAATGGACAGATCCCACAGATGCAATCGTTGCAACAGGTACCCAGTGTTTACCCAGGTTCTTTGCCCAATTGGCAGCTGAACCAAGCAGTCACAGCTGACCCCCGTACGTTATACAACGCAAGTCAGGTGTATCATCAACCGAATGTGCAAGATACCAGAGGTCCGATTGTCCCTACCACGCAGACTCCACCCGTCGGTGGGACTACTCTCCGTCCAATCCCGCTACATTACCAGAATGGATTCCCAAACGGCTTCACGCCACATCTTGACCCAAGTCAGCCCAGACACACGATGCAATCTTTTCACGATCAACCGCCTCGCAGCATCGGTCCGCTTCCATCCCAATCACTTGCCCAGCCTGCCTTTCCACCACTATCCAATCCACCTGCCAGAGGCACATGGATCCCTACAACATCTACAACTCAAGGTATCGCCAACGGATTCGCAGGAGCTCCCCAAGAACCTCAACTGCAGCAGAATCAAGCCGTGTCCACCGTCACCGTTCAACCGCCACCCGCAACTACGGCATCCATGGAGTACGCCCCGCTCAAGAGAGCACCAGGAAGATCTCGCCTTAACAACCATGTCTCCAGTGGTGTCCCGGTCGGCGACTCCACGTTCCTCTGCGAGGTCTGCAACAAGGTCTTTCCGCTTCAAAGACTTCTCAACCGACACATGAAGTGCCACAGCGCCACCAAGCGGTACAGCTGTGCTTTCTGCGGGAAGGGATTCAACGATACCTTTGATCTGAAGAGACACGTCCGAACTCATACTGGTAAGAGTTCTTATTCATACACTATAAGATCTGGGGTCCCGTAATATAAGGATTTAAAATCTATCGTATGATTGATATCTATCGTTAGTCAATGGCAAATCATTTCCAAGAGTTTGCAATTGATCTCAAAATTGATGTTATCTGTTTTATTTTACGGGGCCCTGGGGTGTTAATGTACCATGAATTTGAAATTTAAATTGTGCAGCATCAGCAAAGTGATAGGACTACATGGCACATGTTTTGAGTTTAAATGGCATTCTGTAGCTTGTTTTAAAAGCCGAGTTATTTTGCGAGTGACACTATTGTAATCAGTTTAGTTCAACACTTACCTAGCATGTAGTACTCAATGTAAACACTAAGCCGTTGTAAAATTAGCATACATTTTGCAAAACAAGGTGGTGGGTATCTGGTTGAACACAATTTGCATGTTTTCTATGCATCTATAATAGTTTTTCATGCAGCAAGATTTTCAAACTGCAGTTTCCATAGCTGGACCATTCTCTTTGACATTATGTTTGACCACGCTAATCAATTAATGTTTGTCACCGTCAGAATAGATGAGTTATTTTGGTCTTTGTCATTTCACCCCTTTCAGGAGTTCGTCCATACAAGTGCGAGAAATGCGGAAAGGCCTTCACCCAGCGGTGTTCTCTTGAGTCTCACCTCTCCAAGGTCCACGGGGAGCAGCACCGGTACTCCTACAAGCAGCGCCGCTCCAAGATCTTTGTCTGCGAGGAATGCGGCATCACCACGGAGACGGCCGACAACCACTACGAGCACATCAAGAGCAAGCACCCGGACAGCACCGAGCTCCGCAAGTACCAGGACAAGCTGCAGTTCCAGAAGCTCGTCATGCAGCAGGAAGCCGCTGCTGCAGCAGGCGGAGAGGGCGCTGTTGAGTTTCCAAGGAGCCGTCCGGATTTAAGTCCGACGTCGGAGCTGATGCTGTATCGGGAACACGACGAGGCAGCGCTGCCGCTCCAGAATCGAGCCGAACAGCAGCGGAGGATGAGTGAGATGCGGACACCGGAAGAGCTCTCACCGGCAAGCAGCGGCAGCAGTGGTAGCGGAGAGTAGGTACGCTAATTCTTGCTAATATTACGACCGTCACATTTGCCAACTTGCTAGCCCAGTTAAAACGAAATATATCAATAACGGAGAGATTGACTCTCTAGATTGTCATTGATATTGCCTTTTTTTTCATAAACACTGAGCTTTAAATCAAGATATGATCCTTACAAATTAATATGGTTATATGTTGCTTATTGGTATTTTTTTAAATTTGTTTCAATGGGACATGGAAATGATTCCATGACACTACGAAATATGACATACTTTGAATAGGTTTTCAATATTGATCTTCGGTTCACGCAAAGGACTTCAAAATAAAGAAAACTTCTTAAACAGACATACAAAAAACGTGTGTACGTACAAACACAATCCAATAATACAGAACATTTATATAGCGCTTAATACGAAGTGTTTCTAAGCGCTTTGTGCATTATCACCATGATTACCCGGATATAGCATGGTTACCATTCGGCTCTCAGTGCATTCAATGTATTTCTTCCTACCGGTACCCATTCACCTCGCCTGGGTTGAGTGTAGCACAATGTGTCTTTCCATTTGCATCTCACGCTTTTGTGTTGCATATATCAGGGCGTCTTCATTTAAAAAAAAAAAACCCACAGTGGAACCTGGGCCCCGTAACATAAAGGTTTGCAATTAATCGCTATGTGATTTTGCGATCGATTGCAAACTTTAGTACATGATTTGCCATAGACTTGCGATTGATATCAATCGCTATCAGATTAGCAATCAATCGCAAACCTTTATGTTACGGGGCCCAGGTTTTATCAAAGTTCTTGACACCAGAGAAGATACCTCTTGTATTTGATTTATAATATAACAAAAAACGACAACGCAATATAAATATAAGAAGATGGGACCAGAAAAATCACCTTGATAATACGAGAGAACATTTCATAAGTGCTCTTAAAACGACTTTCTATTGTCCCATATAGACGTATTTATATGGTGCGTGAGTTTACTTTAGAACATACTTTAATAAAACAGGTGCCGTCATAAAAAGGGTTTTCTAGGCCACGTAACAATATGTAGATAAAAGGAAAGAAAAAGGCTCTGTTGGTCGTAGTAGGCTACAAAAATGAAATAAAGGTTTGCAGTCTCAAATAAAGAAAACAGCTGAGGAGGCGTACTGCATGTACTGCAAGACTTAATTCGCCCATCTTAACATCAATTATGCAATTCATTAGATGCGCATTGCAATTTTGAAGGTCTAGTCGAACGAATGAATTGAATTATGCATCGCTTGTTTTGATATCATTTCACATCAACGTAGGTTCTATACCAATCTTATATGGTTTTTGGTAATTAAGGAAAGCCGCGATTGCAAAGAAATAAGGATGTTGTTGTTATTGTAATCACTAGCTCGTTAAAGATGTATTGTTAAATGAATATGAACTGTTCCTTACGAAATGATATGAATTACGCATACAATATTATATAACAATAATATATAGAGAATACCTTGTGTACTAAAGTGTTTATTATGATAGTTGAATTTTAAGTGCCAAAAATGTAATAATGTATACTTTTGAAACAATTCTAACTTTATTACTCGCTGAAATAAATTTTGAAATGTTAGTTCATGAAACGTCTTCCAGAAGTTCCAGTTAACGAGGTGCCATTTTAATCTGGATTAGAATGTAGAAATTTTTTGTTGAAAGAATCGAATTTTATAGTTAATTGTATAAGTTTACATGAACATTTTGCTTGTTGTAGTAGTAACCGATGTCTAGTTATTGTATGAAATATTGTAAGATATCATGTTCAGTCTTTCATCGTTTAGTGTGTGCTGTTTTTTTTTTGTTTTTTTTGAATAGCTCATGAATAACCGATAAGATCATATCAAATACCAATGTTCAATGACTTTATACGAGGGAAAAATTTCAAGTAAATATCACAGAACTAAAATAATACAAAGTACAATTTTCACCAAAAACTATCAACTGCAAATTAAGATATTAGCAGATTTTTTTGGAAAACATTCATATGCCCGTTTTAGAGGTGAAATGTAGCCAATTGATTTCATGTTTTTTTAAATATGGATCTAAAAAGAATCTTAGGGGCTGTTGCTCAAAAGTTGCAATTGATCGCAAGTTGCAGTTGATCGGAACGTGCCAATCAAAATCACTATTTCATGCGCGTCTTGTTAAATGCGCATACCGTGCGCGTATTAAAATGTGCGTTACCATGTGCGAAGTTGCAGTTGATTTGCAGTTGATTTTGAGCAACACCCCTGAAGAAACATTATTCATTCTCCCATTCTTCTTCCTCTTTCTAGTTTCCGTCTCCATATGTATCTTTTCATCGTTCATTAATTTAACCTTACATTTTTGTGTCTTCTGTAATAATATGTTATCAAATTCCTTTAATTAGTATATTAAGTACTTACGATTATTTTTCTTACATGATCTACATCTATGATTACAATTAGTATTATTAGTATGGTGGTGGGTGTAATATTGTTATGTTTTCGTTGTGATATGTTGTGAACTTCGTGCAATTTCGGTGTCAATTCTTCGCGCAAATCTTATAAAAGTTATTTAGGAAGGAGAGTACATGTAGGTGATATTCAGCTCTTCCAATAAACATATTTTGATATGAACCGCATTTTGATAATCGTTTTGAATTTCTTTTGTTTTATATTAGGCAATAAGATTGATACTGTTGTGATGATGAGTATTGTGTAGACGGTGGAAGTGATGATGACAGTGATGGTGATGATGATGGTGGTAACAGTGATGATGATGATGATGATGATGATGATGATGATGATGATGATGATGATGATGATTGTGACGATAATGGTGGTGGTGGTGACGATGATGATGATTATGACGACAGTGGTGGTGGTGATGACGATGATGATGATTGTGATGATTAGGGTGGTGATGATGATGGAGATGGTGGTGGTGATGATGATGATGATGATGGTGATGGTGATGGTGATGGTGGTGATGATGATGATGTTGACGATAATGATTATGATGATGATGGTGATGATGATGACGATAATGATGATGGTGATGTCGATGATCATGAATGATAGTGATAATAAAGATGGCGATTATGATGAAAATGATGACGATTACGCTGATGAAGACGGCAATGATCATAATGATGATGATGATGATGATGATGAAGATGGTTGTGATAATTTTTATAGCGATGATAAGGGTGCTTAAAATGATGATGGTGATGATGATGACGATGATGATTGAAACGATATTGTGATGGTAATTGTAATTATTTTAATAGTTACACTGATGATGAGGATGGGAATGATGATGATGATGATGATGATGATGATGATGATGATGATGATGATGATGATGATGATGATGATGGTAATGATGGGAATGATGATGGAGATGATGGGGATGCTAGTGAAATTCAGAATGAGGTTTAACATGACCGACATTTATACTTCGGAATTCCTCAATTGTTATGTTAAACCTATAGACCAGTTTTGGGAGGATGGCGCTTCACATATTTAACTACAGTTGTACTTTGTGAGCTGTAGTAAAAGTATTACCATAATTCAGTTTTTCAATGGCAAATTAGAACGTGTTCATAGTTTGTTTGATTAAAATCGATCAAGAAATGGCTTAATTATCGCAAAATAAAAAATAATGATGCTGTCTCCCTCCCTAGCAAAACATGCTAGACGTATACAAAATGAATGCAAACTCACACACTGCAGACAATTACCACCGATCGCTCCGCCCATTCCGGGCCGATGCTCCCCCGTGCGAAAGCACTTTGCACACCATAGGAATCATGGATGATTGGCGTGTTCGACGTAAAATACTCCAGAATACGTACAATTTTCTCTCCTTAATTCATATACAGTTTTATTTATGAATGTAAAGCAAATTGTGAATACATCATCTCGTTTCACATCACTTTCTGCATCCCGACCATTACGAATCTATACCTTTAAAGCTGTCCCTTTCCAGGGGCACACCCATCCGGTTGAGTTTTGGGAATATAGTGTCAAACTAAAACTTCCCAAAGCTTGCATTGAAGAAGGAGGAGGTGGCTGTTTTCAATCATCCACTGTATACTGCTCTTAACGATATTGATGTATTGGAAAATGGGTGGGAAATTTATCACAAAGTTTTAGGCCACTTAGCTGAGAGAGGGCGCTGTTCATTGATTGAGAAGGTGAAACGTTGATTTCCATCGTATTGGTCCTTGGGGCTGCAGAAAGGGACAAAGGGGAAGGGGCGGGGCTTTGTCTTTTGCTTGTAATGTATCTTAAGTCGTGTGTGTGATAACTTCATAATCATGAGATTTGTAAGAATAATATTACGGTGATAATTGTTGTGATATAATTGATCTGCAAAACATGCATAACATTTCGCTCGCAAGATAATTCGCAATAATAGACTAGAAACATAAACACATTGCAATATTCTCATAAAATATCCATAAATTGTGCTTTTATAGATCTGTATTCCAATGTAGCAAGGCGTTTATAGCTAAATGTTGTCACGATATCTACAATGGAAATTAATTTATATGCTTAGACTATTATACACTTTTTTGTCCTCGTGAACATGGTGAAAACAAATAATAATCTCAAATTATAGTCTTTGAACTTTGACGACACACTTTTATTCAAACAGTAATGTTGATCTTATTTATCAGTACCTCTGGCAGAGGTCACTGCAGTATCAAAGAAAAATATATAAAGTCTGATTCTAATTTAGGAGAGATTTTCAAACGAAAATATATATCTTGAGAAATGATTTGGCTATGAAAATGACCATTCTGATTAAATCAACACCTTACTTTTTTCATGCAGGTTGCAAAATGCTCGCAATACCTCGTGCAATCGAAATATTCTTCTACTCTTCTTACGTCTAAAGACAATATAAAAGTGACAAATATCAGCATGTATAATTATCAAAAGCGTTTCATTCCTTTGGTTGCATTGGATTCTGACGTAATATTGGAAGAGGGTCTGCCAATTTCTTCATAAATTGCCGGCGAATGGCTAAAGTGTAAATAAAGTTTACTTCCCCTATGGGTAAAACCGCAATTGATCGCAGTCTCTTTAATGTTACAGATCCAGGATATTCCTTTTCTAACCACCTCGTCTTTGTTGTAATGGGCCGAAATTTTGTTGAGAATCAGGAGTCTTGACATTCTGACCGATATGACATCACAGTTTGCCATATCGGAAGATAGAAGATAGTAGATGCATCACAGTGATGTGGTCTGCCCATCAACTCTCACTTCGACTGGTCTGAAATGAAATGGAAAATAATGAACATTATAAGAAACGCTTAAGGCCCCAGCACACCAAACACGGCACGGCATCACGGCACGGTTTTTACGCGCTATCCCCCCTGTGATTGGCAAATTGTTATACAACCTTTGCGCGGAGGAGCGCGCTGACCAATAACAACCAAGATAGTGCGCAAATCCCGTGCCGTGATGCCGTGCCGTGTTTGGTGTGTCCGGGCCTCTACGAATAGTCGTATTTGTCATGGGACAATATATTCTTACATTGCGGATTGAATTGTGCAAACATCACATTTACAAGCCGGTCCTGATAGCATCAATCTGGATTTGCTCAAGGAAACAAGTGATACATTGTAACTGTTTGGGCCAATTTTGATAAAAGAAATATGCTAAAACAAAATCCAAAATATGGCAACTTTGCTACGACAATATTTTTTTTCGAAAAGGATACTCCAGAAATTTGAATGTTTGGATATATTTAAACAGGATAAAAAGAACAATCAGCCCAAATGCTGTTTTACAGTGTTGTCCTGTGAAGGGCTATAGAGATTTTGTAAAGATATTTGTTATGAAACTTCCCCATCTCATAATCATGATAATGCTTATTCGTTTTTTTACCTATTTCTATTTATTATCTTTTTTGTGCGTGTTTTTTTTTTTTTTTTTACTTACGCTTTATATTTCAGCTTGGCTTGCTCCTTCCGTTTATCCTGGATTAACCCTCGGAATACGAAAAAGAGAACGATGGCTATCATCGCTCCAACAGCACCAAATGCAGCGCTGATGTCGAGTATAATCGATGATGATGGACCTTTTGTAATCGATAAATCAAAGACAAATTAGTTGGAAGTGAATATGTCCATGTAACTTTCAATGTAACTTTCAATTTTAATATTGTACTTTGTAGATGGAGAACGAAATTTGAGGTTTTTTATCATATTTATACAGATGTGTTTTGTACAAACTTTGTACGGTGGAATTTTGCCAAGGGGTCAATGATAGCCTATAGGTTGAAGATTTCGACGAGCAAAAATGTTTATTACCTGACGGTGGCCTCTCTGTTTTCGGCTCATCTGTTCTTTCTGGTCCTGTTAAAATATGATAATATAGAAGAAATGTCAACGAATATTCATGCTTTACATATTTTTGTTATTGTCATCATTGTAATTATTGCTATTATTATAATTACACCGTAACCATCATTAGCTCCATCATCATTTTCATCACTGTCATCAATATCATTTCCATCATCATCATCATCACCATCATCATCATCATCATCATCATCATCATCATCATCATCATTTCCATCATCATCATCATCACCATCATCATCATCATCATCATCATCATCATCATCATCATCATTTCCATCATCATCATCATCACCATCATCATCATCATCATTATCATCATTACCACCATCATCATGATCATCATCATCATCATTATCATTATCATCATCACCAATAGCGCCATCATCATTATCATCATCATAATTATTATAACAACCTTCCTCGCCACTTTAATAATCATCAAATCATTTTTATCTCTAAAGATTATTGTAAAAAAAAACACCCATGAATTGTTGTTTATTCATATCAACATTATTATTATCATCACGATCACAGACATCATATTTCTGCACTGCATTTTATAATTTCTATCATTATATTTTGACATCAATAAAAATAAGCATCGGTGATTACCAGAAGATGCTACTTTCTCTGTCGTCAATTTCTCAGTTCTCGGTGATTCTGTGGTTGGAATAGATTTGGAATGGTTGGAATAATTATTGAAATAGAAGATAAACAAAATGCACAAGGAATTGGGGTGCACAATGCCACCTCCACGCACTCGTCAAACACTCCTTCAGCTGTATTCCGATTAGGTTCATATTTGGTCACTTTTCCTATAGTTTTATGAGAGACATTATGGTACCATTTTTATTACTACTTTGTTAACTTTTTTTAATGTAGCAATGGCAATCATAAAACAAAAGACAAGTCCATCAATTTTTTGAATAATTTTATTATATATTTTTTTCAGCTCGAAAAACCAAAGCAAGCTGAAAATTAAAAAAAAAACAGTTTGGCGGAACAAGGGATTCATAACTATTCTCGTGTATGATGCGCATAAGTAAACTACAAGACGGTTGTTTCCTACCGGTACCCAAATACCACCTGGTTGTAAAAAGCTAGTGGCTAAACTCCTTGCCAAAGGAAGTCAGTGCCAGGTGCAAATTGGATTTTTCCCTGCATTATTTATAAGAGAAAAAAAAAATTCCTTGGTTGTACAAAACAGAAAATACGGAAACTGCAATAAAGGTGCAATTTTGAAGTGCAGCATTTTCAAATAAACGGGTACTCAAATTTGATAAGGCAATGCGTATTTCAAATTGTTGATAAGTTGTGAGTTGATTATTACCTGTCGACTGATCAGAATTTGTCGTAAGAATCAACTCGGCTTGCGTAGGCTCTGTGAACATGTTGAAAAGTAATGAAAAGACTTTATATTGAGATGAAGTGAGTTCATATTTTTGTATCGTTACCTTTTGCAGTTTTGTGAGAACATTTTGCGCATCATAGGCTTGACTCATATCTCGAGATCAATGACTGTACCCTTATCAACAGTGTGGCAATTAGTTTTTAGATTGTTACGGTGGTGTCGAAAGCAGTTTTAGCGGTTTTATAGCTGCGAGATAAGTAATAATTAAAGTACTAAGCAATAGTGGATGAAGAAGAAATATTATATTAATGATCTGAATTGGTGGATGTTGTCTCTCCTGATATTCTAAACACTGTTTTGTATGATCGCACGTAAAAAATTCTAGCCAATCATTATTGTCATTCTCTTTTGTGATAATTGTAATTCTCTTTTGTATAATCTGCCTTCCACTCAACTTAATCGAATCCAAAGAATCCAAAATTCTGCTGCTCGTCTTGTTATGAAAGCCCATTCAAATGAGTCTATTACACACCTACTGCAAGAGTTACACTGGCTGCCTATACACGCTCGCATTGATTTCAAAATTNTCGGCACTCGCCCGCTCTCAGACTGAAGAGCGAAGTTGAAAATGGCCTTCCAAGTGATGTGATTCTAAAGGTGAGTGACATGTTGATTATGGGATCAGCATTTACATTTACAGCAGATTCCAAGCACCAAAGTGATTGACCCAAGAGGTAGGGTCATGAAGTCTCATAAAAGTAGACACACACATTCCGACTCTTACCGGCTCTTGCACGAGAGTGATGACGACGATATGACGGATCGGGCTTCACTGTATTGAGTCGGTACACAGGCTTGGCACTCGCCCGCTCTCAGACTGAAGAGCGAAGCTGAAAATGGCCTTCCAAGTGATGTGATTCTAAAGGTAAGTCAGATGTTGATTATGGGTTCCCAATTAGCATGTACAGCAGATATTGTCTATGTTGTTAATTTGGAACTGAGGGGATTTCTACCAAACACACAAATTAGGCATTGCTAGAAAGTTGGATTTAAATAAAAATCAAATTCAAATTGAATAGCCCAATTTTGTTTGCGCTTCTCTCACAATGCTCCTGAAACAATGATTCGGATTAATAGATTGCAACTTGCAATTTTGATTGCAAGTTTCTAGCAACCCCACCTCAGAGTCAAATTTGATTGGCACCAGCATGCTATAATTTCTATCTGTCACCACACCATACATAGATGGAGAATGTGTAAATCAGAGCTTTGAAATACACAGATCTTCCCTTTCCCACTGAGAAGAAGGCTAAGTAGAAGGTTTTACTGCTTTTTTTTCCATGGGAAAATATATGATTCAGATATTTGGTTATTCATTTTCCAATTTCTGAGCTGATATATGTATTTGATTCAGCTATTTGGTTATCCATATTCCAATTTCTGATCTGATATATATTCTCTAATGGTTGATAAATGTTCTGCACTCAACCCAGGTATGAATGGGAGCCTGGTAAGAATTTCTTCCTAAAGTACCTGAGAGCCATTGGCTGGCTCTGTAGTTATAGCCAGAGTAATAATTTGTTACCTGTTATCAGTACAGTATATGCACAGAGTGATTGTGCTGTATAAATCTTTTTATTACTTTATCATTATTACATCTCTGTATTTGTTAAAGTTTATTGAATTGAATTTTTTTTCTTAGGTGACAGATGGAGCATTTACATGGGACAATACTTCAACAACCCCTATCCTCTCTGGCATCGATCTTGAGCTCATGTCAGGTACTCCATATTTGTTATTTAACAAAATTTGAGTATAATGATGATTAGTTCCTAAAATAATTTCTTGTCAGTCTTCTCAACAGCCTTTAAACTTAAAGAATGAATTTACATACAACTGATACTACTTCTTGTGCTAGATGATTGAGGATGTTTTGTGTATCAGGCTCAATAATGTACTCCAGGCTTTCTTAAAAGTCATTCATAAATTTTAGAACGATTTGGTGAAACGCCGCCCGGGATGGGCAATTTATTAGAAAAATTAGGAAAAATTACTTTCAGACACCACTGACAATTTTAAGGCACGTCTAAAAACATTTTTATTTAAAAAAGCCTTCAAATGCTGAGTTCAATTTTAATTTCTTTGCTGAGCACATGTACTTAATAACTATTGTTTCTCTCTTTGTTTTTTCTCTATAATCAGCGCATAGAGACATTGTATGTGATATGCGCTTTATAAGTATAGTATATTATTATTATTATTATTATTCCTCTCAGCAGTTTGTAACAGTTGTTAAAATTTGTAATATTTTACATAACATTAGTTCTTCTTACCTGTCATAGGCAAATCTGATGTTACATATTGAATTGTAGTGAGCACTGTTGATCCTGTTTTAAGAAAATAGTGAAAGTGTTATTTTAGATCCATTTCGTTCAACCCCGGCCACATAGGGCCCCGGAAGCAACACGATCCAACACGACTCTTTGTCAGTTCACAGTTGGCTGCCTGCGAACAAAGAGTCTTGTTGAGTCGTGTTGCTTCCATGACCCTATGTGACCGGGGCTTACAACGATGTGGTTACAACAGAGCAATCACATACTCCCATTATGTATGCTGTTGTTCCCAAACTTATCTTGATTTAGAGGATTTTGTTTCTATAAATCAACCAGCCGTACGGTATAACATGATCATGATGATATTATGTAGAAATAGTAGGCACAAATTAGTCTCCAAACGTAAGTGCGAAACGCATATTTAATAATAATAATAATAATAATAATAGATGTAATTTATATAGCGCACGTATCCACTCTGCAGAGTGCTCAAGGCGCTTTACATTGTTATTACCCTTGCTTTAGCCCGGCAGCCATTCACGGCGCACTTGGCATTTCAAAGAATAAATATTCCTGCCAGGTACCCATTCACCTCAGATCACCTGGGTTGAGTGCAGCACAATGTGGATGAATTTCTTGCTTAAGGAAATTGACGCCATGGGTAGGATTCGAACATACGACCCTCTAGTTGAAAGGCAAGAGTCACGACCACTACACCACGGCGCCTCAACATATCCTCAACATATCTCCGTTAAATTTGTCGATACAACATATATAGAAAAAGCTACATTTAAGATTCCGAAGTCCCTATTATTAATTAATGTTTTATTTTGAGGGGGAAATCGAACTGACTTTCCAAAAAATTGTATATTGTAGGAGAATCTTTATCAAACATTCAACATGAAACAGATTGAGCATCACTTAGACAATCCAATAATTATACTCCAATAATAGATACTATAATAAGCACCCTATATCTAGAGAAATAAAATTAAATCGCTTTGTATTGATGTTAAAATCATTTGAATATTAAGTAAACGTTCTGCGCTACTGAAATATGACAAAGACATATTTTGAAATAAATGTAATATTGACAATATCTTACCTGCTCCATTCGATTGCGTCATCAAGAATGTAGCAAAAATCCTCAGCATATTTCCTTTAAACCCACATAGCACCATGGTGTAACAATTATCTTAATATCTCAATGAATATTGATGCTAAAAAGTAGAATATTGGATGGCTAAACGTTGCTCACAATCCGAACGACTGCAATGTTCTCCAAGTTGCGGCCAAAAATGCTTTCATGTCATTTTACCGTTTCCAATCTGCATCAAAATGAATGCCATATATTATTGAACTTTTCGTGATCCTAATTTTATTGAGCTCGTATTTGCACAATTTAATGATGATGATATACTGAGCAATAAATAATGAACTTTAAGTCAATTTTAAGGGGTAAGTGAACATTGAAGAAGAAGAAAAAAGAACTTCTTTTGTTCATTTCCACTCTCCATATTGCGAATGGGAGTAAATATCCTTCAATATTCATATCATTATTGGCAAAAAAAAAAAACCCAGAAAAATTGCCCACTTCCCCCCCCCCCTTTGTTAGTGTATCGCTATAACCTTGTTCATTTTTGATGAGATGAAATTGCCTCACATGTCAGTGAAAAAATAACACAGTCGCAACACGTACGTTTCGACAAACATGACAAACATATACAAATTGCCAAATGTAGATTTTATTTAATTTAGTTAAGTTGCATGTACCAATGCGTGCAAATTTACAAAAAATAAAATCACTCAATGCCTTTCTTTCAATCCTCCTCATCTTGGTCATCATGCCGACTCACACCTTTGCGTTTTCAACATGCATTGGTCCAATGTTTTAATACCCGGGTCACATAGAACCCCGGAAGCAACACGATTCAACACGACTCTTTGTTAGTTCACAGTTAACTGCCTCCGAATAAAGAGTAGTGTTGAATCGTGTTGCTTCCGAGGTCCTATGTGACCAGGGCTTTATCAAATAAAACGCTCCCTATATTGAGGCCCAAAGACGCAGGTCATACATGTACAGTGAACTGACGTTCGATGTACGCTCCTTGAGCGCAAGCTGAACGCCAGTCCACCGTCTGGTCAGCGTATATTGTGCGTTCGAAGATCGTTTTCTAATTTTCAAAAGCGCTGGTCCGACGCACTCTAAAAACACAAAGGTGTAAGTCGCCCTTCATCCCTGTTCTCTAGACCATTAATCCCTCCAACCCCCTTCCCATCTCTGACTCATCTCAACTCTCTTTCTGTCATCCGGGGGCAATTGCACAAAATGGTCTTATAGCTATCCTCTTTGTGCAAATTAAGACGCCTTCACTTCTTGTTCCAACCTGTTAACGTAGACGAGAACGCTAATACGACTATGCTAAGAGGACGGTGCAAGAAGTTAAAACGTCTTAAGCCTGCGTCACACCTTTGCGTTTTTAGCCTGCGTCGGCCCCGCGTTTTTTGGAAATTAAAAACGCCCCCTTGACGCACAAAGACGCAGGACATGCGGCTGGCGTACTGACGCTCGTTGTACGCTCGTTGAGCGCAAGCCGAATGTCAGTCCGCACCGCCTGATCTGCGTATGTCAAAACTATTTCGTGTAATTGGCCCCTGTTTCCGAAATGTGTATTCTCTCCATTTCCCTTCGTAATTGCAACATTCATTTAATTTCGGACGATTTTACCCTAACTCCACTTCCAGTCCAGTTGAGGACCCTGTGAACTGATATTATCGCGTATTTACCTCTCTGTGGCATGATGATTATTATCTGCCCCTAAACACGAAGGAGACAATAAGCAATAACATATATAGCACACACACGAATCGAATCTTTCCTGCGCTAATGATCTGCCTTCGGGAAAATACAGGATCTGAAAATATCAGGTCACAGAGTCCTAAACTATACCGTGCCATCTTATATGAATCACCATTCTGTAAATGCACCTCTTCTGTTTATAACCGATCAATATTGAATGAATTATAGCATGGAGACAAAAATGTAGGTTAAAAACCGGAATTTGAACTGATAACCCTCTTTAACATGCGAGTTCAGACAGGCAGCTTCATAACTTCATCTTAATGAATTTATTGTTGGTATATTATTAAAGGGAAACCAGCCTTTGGAATTATCGGGCTATCATTGAACGAAGAAAAATCAGATGAACAAACTGTGAAAATTTGAGCAAAATCGGACAACCCGTTCAAAAGTTATGAATTTTCAAAGTCACTGATACATGACGATCCCTATCGCTCATGGGGATCCTTGCGATCGGCAAATTCAAATGAATCTGTGACGTCATGTCGGACAACTTCTCATTCACTTTGTACATAGAATTTTTAAAAATGGATTAGTGTAAAATTTAGAGTAGGGTTGTAACATCATTCTTCTCAAAATACATGCAGAATCAATACAGAAATGCTATACCCCAATCGAAAATTGGCATTTTGTTGACTTTTCCGAAAAAAGGGAGAAAATGTGAAAAATTGTATACGGAGTGAATGAGGAGTTGTCCGACATGACGTCACGGATTCCGTCGAATTTGCCGATCGCACGGATCCCCATGAGCGGTAGGGATCGTCATATCTCTGTGACTTTAATAAACCCTGCATTGAGTGAGACAGCAATAGCTGGTCAAACAAAAACACTGCATCAGCTTCAAGATTCAAGATTCAAGATTCGTTTTTATTTCATTTTTCAAGCAAAACAAACAAACAAAAATACAAAATTAATAGATGCATCAAATAACAACATAATTGTAGACTTATAAGTACAGAAATGATATTAAAAGATAATAAGTAAAAAAAAAAAAAAAATCATAGATGCATCAGATAACAACATAATTGTGATCTTAGTACGGATATGTTATTCTAAGATAATAAGTAAATCAGAAAAATGAAATTGGAACCAGCTTGAAGCAGTGCTTGTGAAACGCTTGGTCCCTAGAAAGCTGTGTCTCTCATGAACCAACTTGTTCTTTCCCCTCTTTTGAAATTGGCCAGTTTACTAATAGATTCAAATTTATGCAAATTTCTTTTATTCCTCAAACCGGATAGTAAAAATTGAACTACGTGGAAGCCAGTTTGCATATATTACTTGCTGCTGTGGTAGGCAAGGTTCAGACAAGCGTTAGGGTTGTCAAGATCAACCTTTGTGTATAGAGAACGCATGAAATTTGCTTTCATTAATAAATCCGCTTTTTTATTACATGGTAATTAATTCATTTATATAGAAAATTATTAATATCTGATTTAATCATACTGTACCCCCATTTGATGTCTGAGCATAATTTTCCCTGACCACACCAACAATAAGAATAATAATAATAATAATAATAACAATAATAGATGCAATTTATACAGCGCACGTATCCACTCTGCTGAGCGCTCAAGGCAGTTTGTATTATTATTACCCTGACTTTAGCCCGGCAGCCACTTGCGCACTTGGTATTTCAAAGAACAAATATTCCTATCAGGTACCCATTCACCTCACCTGCGTTGAGTGCAGCACAATGTGGATTAATTTTTTGCTGAAGGAAACTAACGCCATGGGTGGGACTCGAACCTACAACCCTCTGGTTGAAAGGCGAGAGTCATGACCAGTACATCACGGCGCCTCCACATATACACATACTGACTTATGAAAATACCAAACACTACAATAGCGTATGAATGAAACAAATTTCTACAGTTTTACTTTCATGTAACATCCAGTGCATTTGCTTTAAAAATCTCATTTTTTATTTTCATCAAAATGTATTTCCATTCAACGTAAATTGTTCAATTGAGAAGGAATTTCAATCACCTGTCAGATCAACATTTAAATACATAACCATGCTGAATTCACATGTAATATACATATTGCACGTGAATAGCGCATCTCTGAGTTCTGCATCGTTCCCATGAAGGTCATACAGTACATACAAATATTCTACTCACAGTTTTATGGGACATTTATCATTTTAATAACTTAAGAATAAGTCATCCGCTGGTCATTTTGTTGACAATTGAGAAAAATTACGTCTGAGGGTTATAAATTTCAAAAATCTTCAAAGGCAAAGGACACTTTCAGATGTTGTTTTAATTTACCGTATGCATGTATCTGCGCAACTCTGAGTTTTGCATCATACCCATGAACAGATGAAGGGGACTGAAATGAACCAAAACATTGATGTTTGAAATCACATTCATCCGATCAATACGATGTTTTATTTCTGGATCTCGCCAACAACATTAATTTTTTTGTTTAAATGCAAAATCCTTCTTCAGTTTGAGAGTTAGCTGTAGCTGGCACTAATACATTTAGTTTCAAATTAAAATGGAATCCATTGACCTTTCTGAAATAAGGAAGAAATACGAGATTTGGTTTATAAAATCAACGGGGAGTTGTCCGACATGACATCACATATATATTCCGTTAAATTGTCCGACTTAACCGCTCCTCATAAGCATGGTACTACCGAGACTTTAAGAATTCATATCTTTTCAATTGATTATTTTTATTCTTTCCTTCAAATTTTCAGACAATGTTCATTATATTTTTTTTCAGCTATCGACAGGATAGCAACTTCAGGGGTAAGCTTCCCTTTAAAAATTCAGCATCATTTTCATATCTATGTTTTGAGGGCACTATATATCCCATATATTTCATACCAACCCCCACCTTATAGCGGATATGCACCTGTTTTGATCTTTGATATTATTATACC
>BQKZ01006310.1:29792-51198 GCA_036244855.1 Temnopleurus reevesii | reverse complement strand
TTTGATATGTTTTGATATGTTTTGGTATGTTTCTATTTGTTTTGATAATTCTCATTCATATATATTCATTATTTGTACTTATTATCAATTTAATCTATACGTATTTGTTATGTTTATATTTACTGTAAAGCGCTTTGAACCTTTTCTGGAATTAAGCGCTATATAAATTTTGTATATTATTTATTATTATTAATTACCAATTAAGACAAATAGTATCAACAGAATCTTTCAAGTCCTATCTATAAGCACATCAGTTTTCACCTGATAGATTATTTTATACCTATTATTTTTGTTCAAGAGATTGTCTCTCTTTCTCTCTCAAAAAAAATGTTTGTTACTTTCTATCTTTTTCATGTTTTTCCTATTTGTTTCTTTGGTTGCTCTTGTTTCTAAAGCGTCATGAGCACCGTATGGTGGACCTGTACGCTATATTCAGTAGCCACCATTATTATTATCATAACACCTTCTGTTTGATACAGCTCAATATGCAGAAAAGTATAATGAAACTTCATGCTTCAAGAAACAATTGATTTGTACGAGATTAGCAATATGTCACACATTTCTTGCACTACCCACAAAGTAAGATATTTCCTCAGAACAGAAAGACTATTTTGTAAACTCAGGCTGGTGATTCAAGGCTAAATTGTTTGTGACAAAAAGAGCTGAATAATAATGTCAATGCAACTCCTTTACCCAGAGTAGCCGCTTCTCCCAGCGAGCTCTGCAATAACACAGAGCTATTATTATCCAGGTATATTGGCTTCAAGCATACAATGTATGCACACCAAGCATTCATTGTACATGTATGCACAATTTCCACTCCCTAGGGAGTATTCCAGCAGGGCGCTACAAGGGGCTCAAGGCTTACCTTGAAATTGACGACAAGTACACACCCAGTTGTGACAATAGTTCCAAAGGACCAAAGACCATAACTCTGTTGATAAAATATGAAATAAGATCAAGTGATTATTAACAAAGTACTTTGAGAAGAAATACACTGTATTTCTATGAAGATACTAAATTCAGTAAATAGACACAAATTCTTCTAATGCAGATTCAAGTGCAAACAAAAGGATTGAATCCAACGTAAGTTCAAGTTGAAGTTCAAGTTCATGTTTTCAAATGCAGTTTCAAATGTAAAGCCTGTACTTCAGATAGCGATCTGCTTCAAACTGTCTTCAGCGAATCTAACAATTTTTTTAACCACATATTAAACTCATTTGTTTTGAAAACAAAGCAAGATTCTTTAATTTCTGTCAATGCTGCATAAATATTGGCTTATCAATAGCGAGATGCATATAAAGATCAGTTTAAAATGCCATAACAACCATTTCTATCATCAGCGAATTCCCAACGTGGGTTGTTATTGTGTATACTGCCAACTAGCACATCATTATTCTAGGCATCAGATACCCTTTACCATTGTGATCTCAAATATCCCTGTTTGAGTAATTGCCTTCAAATAATATAAAATCCGAGATACCATTGTAGGCCTAAAAGCATTCTTCTATCAGACCCAAAACCATCCAACTTACCTTCATATTTTGCATTAGAGGAATATCATCTTTGGGAAGGAGTAAAAAGGAGTAAAAAGCCCTAAAATGTCTGAAAATAACTTCTCATGTCTTAATTCACGTCTTGTTGTTGTTACAACTTTTACTGAAAATGACTTTTCAGATTATATTGCTCAGGTTATTTTCTGTGATTTTTTTTCAATTTGAGTAACTAACAGACATAGGGGGTGTTGCTCAAAATCAACTGCAACTTTGCAAATTGTAACGCGCATTTTCATTCGCGCACGGTATGCACATTCCACAAGACACACATGAAGCAATGATTTTGATTGGTGTGTTCCGATCAACTTCAACTTGCAATCAATTGCAATTTTTGAACAAAACACCCCCATAGAACCATCCAACTTACCTTCATATTTTGCATGAGAGGAATATCATCTTTGACAAGCAACATTGCTCCAAAGAAGAATACTATTGACTGGTAGATACCTGAAAAAAGTAAGATTCAAATGCATTTTTTTGTCAGTTTCAGTTTTCAGTTTAGGTTATTTTTTATTTCCAATCAAATAAAAATATAATAAAAAATCAATTACAAAGTTCCAAATGAATCATGATACATAAATCAATTCATACATTAAAAGTCAACATGGGATACAATATTAAGGTCTAACACAACAAAAATTATGATGGGAGTGGAAATGAAAGGGTCTACTAAAAAGTTTTGCTTGCAGAGTGTATACCCCTCAAAAAATTGTTGTTGTTTTTAGCTGTTGTTAGTAATGATAAGTAGAAAAAAATAAGTTCTCAAGAATTTACACATTAAAGACAGGAATTATTTTGCAGCAAATTCACTATTCCTTTACTAAATTGGCAACACTAAAATGTTCGATTCTTTTTATAAAACATTTCGATGTAGTACATGTAGAATGTTATCAAATTGAATGTTTATCGTCAAAAAGGGTACTAAAACTTGAAATATACCATTTGCGTAAAAACTAGAGATTATAAAATGTTGAATGCAAATTTAAGGATATGTGAAAATTTTGGTGATTATTTTCATTAAAGATGGCAACTCGGCATTGATTACAACCTTCTTGTAACACCTCCTTAATCTACAATGCCCAATACAACCCAGTAACAATTCTTCCACATTTTGAAGTATGCATAACCTAATCTTCTTTAGAAGTATATACATATGGAATAGAAAATGTTGCTCCAAGGTAGCAAACAGTAACATTTCATTCACACAGTCTTGGCCCCCTCGAGGATGCTTACATTGTATGAAACAATGATTTTGATTATCGCATGTTGATCAACCGCAACTTGCAATTCATCATTACTTTCTAGCATCACCCCTGAAACTACATCTGCCACTCATACACTTACCCAATACAACCCAGTAACAGTTTTTCCACATTTTGAAGTAGGCATTACGCTGATTCTCTTTGTATAACCGGGGATTCTTTAGGAGCATTTCGGCGGGAAGATGTTGCTCAAAGATTCCGAAGAGTAAGATTGGTAACGCACAGAATGTGATGTTATACATCGTCAAGTACAAGCTGTCGAACATAGGCTGTGATGGAATAGAAACAAATAAACATTTGAATACAAATTCCTTTTATTGAGTGCAAGCGGATACTGCTTGTAGTGATAAAATGAATAGAGTTCCTTAGTTACTGCTTAATACAATATGTAGATGTTGCTCAAAGATTCCGAAGAGTAAGATGGGAAACGCACAGAATGTGATGTTATACATTAGTCAAGTACAATATGACTGCATATCAATAAGACAAAAATATTATTTCTAATTTACCTGTTGTGACATCTCAGAGAAGAAAGCGAAGTAGAATTGGGCAGTGATGAAGGCAAAGTTCTGTTAAAGCAAGACAAGAAAAAAACATGAAGTTATATCTAGATATTGTAATCCATACTGAAAATAATTTTATACCACATCATCCAGTGTTTGAAAATATTATCTCTCTGTCCAGAAATTCACAACAACAACAACAATGATGATAATAATAAATGCAATTTATATAGCGTACATATCTACTCTGCTGAGCGCTGAAAGACACTTTGCATCTTTTTGTTCTATTTTCAAAATATCAGTGTTTTGCAATGCAATCTACTCATAATACTTCTTATCTGACAAATCAAGCCTATCTTACAAGCAAAGAAAAAGAGCTCATATTATTTTTGGTTACCTTCCACCTCAAATGAATTTTATCATCAATAAGTCTTAATAGTGCAAGCAGTTGATACTACAATTGGAATACAGGGAAATTCACAACATACCAACCTAAATAAATTGAAAACTGCTGATCTTTGTAAGTTTGTGGTATTTGCTCATATCTTTTCTCCAGTACCCAAGCTCAATAAAGTTTGTCTTGAGTAATATGTATAGTTTGTTCATTTATTCACATATTCATGTTTCTTCAAATGAACTTAGGTTGTAGAAGAACTGCTGGATAGTGTTTCCTATTCTATGGTAGTACCATTGACCATGGACAAGATGAATTTGATGATTTATTAGGGGTGTATTTGCATGCCAATTTACAAATTTACGTATATTTTACATTATTATCAATATGAGCGTTTTAAGCTGTCCAACATTAGGCCATGTTGGACGGCTTCAATTTCACGCATGCGCAAAGCAGTGATCAGCTTTCTGTTTAAGTCAAAGGCTAATGTAAAGATAATAATAATTATATTGGATGGCTTTATTTCATGAAATACCGGGAATATTGCGCTCGATAGGGCCAATATTGCACTCATCTTCGATTCGTGCAATATTGCCCTAACTCGTGCAATATTCCCTGGTATTCCATTTATTGCCATCCAATATTATATAAGTATTTGTTTAATTTTAAGGTAGTTGTTTAATTTTGTAATTATCTTCAAAACTTACTTTGTAGAAGAAGTACTGGACGGTGATTCCTATCCTATGGTAGTACCATTGACCGTGGACGAGAAGAATTCTGAGAAGGAACTTAAAACGAGAGAAAGCATAGTCGCTGCATCGGACGGCTTGGCGACCTTCCTTACCCATGATTCCTAGGAGGGGAAAAATTGAAAGTAGTTTCGATAAAATAGTGATTGCTTTGTTGATGATGAATAGTGATGAATGATTCACAATTTTTGTCTGAGTCTAATCTACAGTATGAGAATTCCAATAATTAATAACCCATACTGCCACCATCCTCATCACCACCATCATCACCATCATCATAATCATCATCATCTTCATCATCATCACCATCATCATAATCATCATCATCATCATCATCATCACCATCATCATCATAATCATCATCATCATCATCATCATCAGCATCACTACCACCATTACAATATATCTCTATGTAAAAATTTTCAATCTCACTACTATCACCCTCATCATCCTCATCATCATCTTTATCACGATCATCATCATCACTCACTACTTACCCAATCCCAAATGTGCTTCTTGAATCATGCTGACATCGTTGGCCCCATCACCGATAGCCATCGTTGAGGGTTTGGTAGGAGATTCTTTCACAAGTTTCACAACCTGAAGTAAGGTATAAGCAACAAATCTCAATATTATTATAAATGTAGAAACTTGACCGAAAGATTATTTCAAATTGCAAAAGTTGATGAGTATCTAAACAATTTACAGTACAAATACAAATTTAACTGTCTATAAAGAGGGTGTTGTTCAAAATCAATTGCAAATCAACTGCAACTTTGCAAATTGTAACGCACATTTTCAATGGCCAACAGTATGCGCATTTAGCAAGACACATATGTGGTGTTAGTGTTGTAAGAAAGCTGTGAGCAATTGCAAATCAACTGCAAAGAAAACAAGCTATGGGGCAATTTTCATAATCCAAACAGAAAAACCATTTATTGGATACAGGCATGTACATGTAAGCATACCATGTATGCACATTTGCAACTCCCTAGGGAGTATTCCAGCATTTTTCCTGCATTGATACATGTAAATCTGAAAATAATGGTAATTTCCACCCTGTCCGAATTCACACTTCGGGATAGTGCAGCAGTGTGGGTAAATTTATTGCTAAAGAAAATTAACAACACAACCCTCCAACCCTAAGGTTGAAAGGCAAAAGTCAAAACCACTACACTACGAAGCTTCTACGCTTCCTATTTTTATTTGTATGGGAAATGCTATGCACTAGACTACAGTCAAACTGAAGAGTAATTTCTTACCTGTGCTTTTTGGAATGGTGACATCCTACAGCAGAGTACGGCTTCACACTCGAGACACAGATCTCTGAACTCTAGATTGTAATGCTTCAGTGCCAGGGCCAGACTGGGGCCATCCACAATGAGGGCATATCGCTTCTTGGGTTCAAGTCTCATTCTATTAGGAATATGAACATATAATATCACAGGTTTAAACGATCACTATCATCATCATCAGACATCATCACCACCATCAGCAGCAGCACGATTATCATCATCATCATCATCATTTTCATTGGTAACATCAACACTTGAGACACAGATCTCTGAACTCTAGATTGTAATCCTTCAGTGCCAGGGCCAGACTGGGACCATCGACAATGAGGGTGTATCGCTTCTTGGGTTCAAGTCTCATTCTGTTAGGAATTAGAAAATATAATATCACAGGTTTAAACCATCACTATCATCATCATCATAAGCAATATCACCATCATCATCATCATCATTATCATCACCACCACCATCATCATCATCATCATCATCATCATAGTCATTATCATCAACATCATCATTATCATCACCACCCCCATCATCATCATCATCATCATCATCATCATCATCATCCTCACCACTACCACCCAAATCTTCATTATCACCCATCAGTAACACCAATATTACATGCATCATCGCCGTGATCCCAAAACGCTTATTCTGCCCTTTCCATTAACATTAACCAACTCCATTCACTGTATGTTATTCTTAAGTGATGTTTAATTTTCCAATTAATGATCAGATTGTAAAACTTACTGCTCCATAAGTCTTTTGAGGGTCTGAATACAGGTAGTCTCCACATCTTGCTTGGTCAGTAATAGTTCAATGACCCCTTCTTTGAAATGCCCACATGAATGGCTGATATTGACGGCGGTCTCCTGTTTGTCCCCGGTCAGAACCCAGATCTAAACAAATACCATAAGAAAGATGTACTTACAGATGAATATCAATAGGTCAATTTACAAATATGTCGCAATCACTATTTGCATATATTCTCCTGTAACTGTGCTTGATACTTAGTATCGCATTCTTACCCTGGCTATAACTGCCAGGCAAGCTACACAGGTGCTCAAGCATTTCTAGGAATCAATTCCTGCCAGATACCGTACATGTTTTCACCTGGATTGAGTGCAGTACTTAAATTTCTACCAATGAATTTCTGGATGAGGGATAATAACGCCATGGGTAAAATTCAAACAGTTGACCTACATGTAGTTAAAAAAGGCAAGAGCTATAACCACTACACCATGCCGCTTCCATTATGCAAACAACTTTTTAAACATGAAATAGAAAAGTATCACCCATCAGAAAAACAGAATAAACATCAAGGCTATTCAAATTAGGTTCTTTCACTTCAGTGGAAGAGGTGCATAGTATGTCTACAATCATGTGTACACTGATGTAGAGATTTAACTAAAAATACACAAACAAAAAAAATCTGAGGTAGAGCAAGAGACAAGGGGGATACAAATTTTGTTGTTAAAAAATACAAGTATTTAGAAAAAAAGCACAATAAAATGAAACCCTAAAGAAAATCAAATGTTATCGGCGTTAAGACCATATTAAGATTGGATAAAAATTAGATTAGATTACCTAACCATCATCTTGATATTAACCAAATATGTGATTGGATTAAAACTGGATTAGCTATTGGATTTAAACTGGATTAGCAATAACATTCTTACTTTAATTCCAGCATCCCTAAGAGCATCCATTGTTTCTGCCACTTGGTCCTGCAATCGATCTTCTACCCCAGTTGCTCCAATGAGATGTAGCTCTTGTTCTATCATGTCATAGGCCTCTGAAAGCTACAATGATAGAAAAAAAATTACAGCAGTTGATTGAAAAAAGAATTGTGTCTTTATCCTGCAAACGATCTTCTACTACAGTGGTTCCTACATGTATGAGGTGTAGATCTTGTTCTATCATGTCATAAGCGTCTGAAAGCTACATGTATAATGATGAAAAAAAATTTACAGTAATCAATTAAAAAATGATGACTTTTTCCTGCAAACTATCTTTCACCCCAGTGGCTCCAATGAGATGTAGCTCTTGCTCTATCATGTCATAGGCCTCTGACAGCTAAACAGTAAAAGAAATAATAATGAAAAGTTATTCTTTTGATTAATGTACAAAATGCTGCCTCCCCAAAAACAAAAATAAAAAACAACAAAGTATCCAAATCAACAGACATAACCCCATCCCAATTCCAAAAGAACTTCATTGGTTGCCTTTTACAGAACGTACTATAAAATTCAAAATTATTCTGGTCACTTGGAAACTTATCGATAGTTTTTCTCCCTAATATTTACGTGGACTCATTTTGGGCTATGCTTTTTTACAAATCTCTGGTCCTGGGTAACGAGATGCTAACTGCTCATATAGTGCAATGTTCTTATGGTAAAAAGGCTTTGGCTATCAATGCTCCTTTACAGCAGAATACATTCCCTGATAACATAAAAAATGTTTGACTCCTTAGAATCATTCAAACATGGTCTTAACCCTAACTAGGGTTAAGACAGGAGTTCTCTGTTCTTGGCCGTCGATCGCGCTATCGCCGCGAAAATTTGCACGCAAGTAGAGTATCATATAAACTACAAATTTGTATCATCATATATTTAAAAAAATACATCGTTTATTGTTAATTGATTAATTATGATAATTTATGCATAAAATGCATTGTGTGCTCTAAATCACAAAATACTGGTGATAGAAAGCTAATTTTTGGTATAGGTATTCCTGGTATCATATCTAACAATTCCACATAAAAAAATTGCTTTGGCAAATTCAATTTCTTATGTTTTTTATTGTTTTTTCATTTTCTTATGTAATTCATTGTTTTTTCAACCTTTTGTTTTCTATTGTTTTTTTAGCAAAATTTATTGCAAATATTTTTTCAAGCATAATTATGCTAAAATGAATTGATTTTAGCCACTGTAAGCAAAGATATTAATTTTTATGTGAATTAGGCGATTTGAGAAAAGGCGTGTTTAAATTATATTCATTATTAGTATTATTACATGTGGCTCCATCATAATTATTTTAAAAAGCTTTCAGCGGATGTCAGCGACCAACTTCCTGCATCCTGATGAAGTGTAACAAAATGAAAGTATAAAAAGGACAAAACAGTTTTGATTGAATCAAAATTGCACATTGAACTACATGTATAAATTCTGTATGAGGCACTGAAGATGTACATGCGACAATGGCTACTGATGAGTCAGTCGAGTATCGATAAACTGCAACTTGCAATGAATTGCAACTTTTTTCATTGACCCACATGTAATATTGAGTAAAAAAAAAAAAAAAAAAAAGAAAAGTAAAGAGAATGAAAATAGTGAATCATCACTATTCTGAATAAAAAAATGAATCATGGTTTGAAGATACATGTAGTTAATCGGTTGTCTCACGATGTGGAAGCATATATGTAGAACGTTAGTACATTTGTAGAATGATGTTTCGGCTGCAGTATACATGTACTGCTAGCCTTCATCAGATTATAATGAAAATAGACCACACTGTGCGCACCTTATATTGGAGGAAAAAAAAAAGAATTTTCAACTCACTTTCTCTTCTCTGTCATCCAGAGCAGTGGCTGCCAATCTCAGCTTCTCTTCCATCGTGGCATAAGTATCATCGCTAAGTTTCCTCTGTCCAAAGCATAGTGTTCTCAGTCCTTCCTGTTATCCAAGGAACAAATCAATCAACAAACTTAGATCCTTTGCAGTTGAGTTATCTCATGCTCTATCAAGTGGCTTAGTGTGATGTCATTTTGGCCAGGGTGTCATTGGTGCATATTCTAAAAACATCTCTCATATCAAGAAGTTACAAAATACACAAAAAAAAATTAGTCAAGAATGAAACCTCCTGTTGCTTTGAGCATTTTCCTGGGGTTAAGCCTAAGCTTTGATCTTTCAATGCACATTTTAGCTTAGTTTATTTTTTTATTTTTATTGAATAGAACATTTATTTCCTTTTTTCAAATGACAGTATTGTATTGCTAAGGTATGACTTGATTTTAAATTAATTAGATATAATACTTGAAGGGACAAGAAAATTGTTTGCAAATTTCAATTCCAAATACAGCTGTTGGCATGCAGATGTCTGACGCATTTTAATACCTTACACAACATGGGCCAGTACACTGCAACTTTTTGATAATTTAGATTATCAATTGCATATAACTATCATATCGTGGAGGCGTCGTGGTGTAGTGGTTAGGACTCTCGGCTTTCAACTAGAGGGTCGCGGGTTCGAGTCTCACCCATGGCATTAATTTCCTTCAGCAAGAAATTCATCCACATTGTGCTCCACTCGACCTAGGTGAGGTAAATGGGTACCTGGCAGGAATTTTTCCTTGAAATGTAGAGCGCTACCTACAGCTGCACTGCTAAAACCAGGGTAATTATGCTACATTGTAGAGCGCTTAGGGACGAGTGATAAAGTCAGTGTTAGGCGCTATCTAAGAATGTATAATCATTATTATTATGAGGCCGCTCTACTGTATACTGTATGTGTGATAGCAAAAAAGAGTATACAACAATGTTTATACACGCACTGGTTATACCATGTGGGTAAACTCAACTAGGACATAAAAAGGGCCTGGGAATACTTTGGAATAAATAATAGGATTAGAAAGCTAAGGTAAGGGATTTGAGGCTATTGTGAATGAAAGGGTTGTTATGTTGAAAAGGGAAAACTAGTCTCAACAACAACACAAAATATAAAAGACTGGTCCTTTCAAAGGGTATGGGCCTTGAATCCTCTATTCAGTCACATTTCATTCATCAATATACAGTGAAGTGAGGAATGCTTGAATGATCACCTATATGTATGTACCTAAATTGTGATTGTTATCCATGGAACATGTTTTTTCTCTTTTAAGCATGCACCATATTTTTTGAAGGATCATGTACTTACATAGGATCACTTAAAAAATTATGTTTTTTTTCTAGCTGTTTGTCTGATCTCAATATTTTCAGATAGATGTAAAACCAACAAAGAATGCAAAATATTGAAAGTTGTACTTATGCATTTTGAGAATTTGATTTTAAAATCACAGGAAGAAGTTCTAGACCAGTGTCACGATGGACAAAGTATTGACAATTACTATTTTTATAGTTTGATTTACATCATTGACTACTCAGATAACAACTGGGATTTGGCAATCGAGAATTCTTAAATTAAAAAAGTTATAATTCCTCAACCAATTTGTACAATACTAAAACAGCACAATATCTATTTTGTTTGTGATAAATGTTATGTGACATATCATTAAATTATCCTCTTTGTTTATGTTATCATAACATTAATTTTATTCCATCTAGGTCTCTTGAAAATCAAAGAGAATCAGCCCACTTACCAAAGCATAATCACTGACATGTTGATCTGTTTCGCTCTTTTTCCCGCTCACACTCTTTCTCAAGATAGTGGACTCTGCACCTTTGCACAGAAGCAGGTTTTCTCCTTTACAGATCAAAGAAAAAAGAGGGAAATATCAAACATTTGAATGATATTTACAATGAATTATTTTTTAAAAATCTGAGATTAATCTCCATATGGGTACATGTATATTACTGCAAAAAAAAGTGTATCCATTTACCTCAATATACAATGGTGCCTGAACGATTTCATCACACACAAAAGAAGCTGTGTTGAATTCTGTACATATTCCATTGTTTGATGATGAGAGTTTGGCCTCAAAATGCTTTCTAACACACTATTCCAACGGTAATGTAATATGATGGATATCAATTTAAATGACCTTGTTTAAAAAAACATCTCTGGATAAAGAGCACTAAGTTTTTTTAAATACTCTATAACTACTATAACTGGATGAAGCTTTATTTATTTATTTATTTATTTATCGTAAAATGGCCAAGAGGGTGAACATATTTCAAATTCAAATTTCAAATAATACATCAAACGAGTATTATCTGATAAAAATTTTAAAAAACTGCATAGCAAGCAATATTACAAAACAATAGAAATAAAAATGAACAAAAAAATCTGATTTCATAGTTATCAAATAAAAATGCTATTACCTGATGGCGTTTTCAGAATGATAGACATGCACTTTCTGGTCGGGTCAAACTCCAAGACGTTTAGGATCTGGTAACGTTGCGTCTGTTTTTTGTGTTTTATCTCGAGATACTCTTGCGTGCCACCTAGGAAAGTGATTCCATACCTGAGTGAAAAAGAAACAACATTCAGTATAGGAATAATTATTCTTAATACAACAAATTCAATCATTACTCAATACGTCAATTGGCAACACTCAAGATTTCATTTCTCTTTTGAGTATAATATTCCATTTACATATGTTTTTTTTTTTACAAAATTGAATCTCCATTGCTAAAAGCTTTGTACTCGAAAGTTAAAATTTGCCAATTTTACGTGAGAATAGTGATTTTCAAGTGTTTACTGTGATGTCAATTTGATGCCAATCTTCTGTGCTGCAATACAATATATCAGAACCTTGTACCTAGACTAGAGAGATCGGGCAGTTGTGAATGACGTGGCTCTTGCATGCGTTAGACATTGGGAAATGGTTGTGTGATGACACAAGAAGACAGTTGAGATATCACCATATTGAAAAACTTACTGGCTTGCTGCTTCAACGAGAGCTTTTTTCATCTGGTGACGATGCTTCATATTGCAGCTTTGGCGCATTTTTGGCAGGAATTCACAAAAATAAGGTGGTTTATTTTAAGTCCATGGTTTAAACCTGCTTTAAACCATGGCATGGAAAAATGTATTTGCGTTAATGCACTTGATGTGGTCGATGAAGGAGTGAATGCCACAACTAATCAGGCTCATTTACACTTGAATTTTAAACCATCCCATGGGTTAAATCTGGTAACGAAAGAAACCAACTTTGCGAACTTACTGGCTTGCTGCTTCAACGAGAGCCTTTTCATCTGGCGACGACGCTTCATACTGCAGCTTTGGTGTTTCCCCAGCGTTACCATTCTGTACTCTCGTGGTTGGGTGCGTCTCTTTGTGAACGTGGACTGTGTGACATAGGGCCATCACGCGTAAGAACTGGTCTTTGTCATCCTAAAACACAATTAAAAACAAATAGATTTGAAGAATAAATTGTCTGTTGATACTTTCATTTTAATGGTTACATATACTCCCAGGTGGGGTTACCTCTTTGTGTACGTGGACTGTATGACATAGGGCCATTGTGCGTAAGAACTGGTCTTTGTCATTCTAAAAAGAATTAAAGGTGCACATGAAATTGCCTTTGTCAATCTAAAAATAGATTTAAAAATGAATAAAAAATAAGTACTTTGTAGAGACTTCACTTTATGGGTTCTGTACTCTAATTGTTGGGGCTGCCTCTTTGTGAACGCAGACTGTGTGACATTGGGCCATGGTGCGTAGGAACTGGTCTTTGTCATTCTAAAAAAATCAATTAAAAAAAAACATCATCCCGTAGGGGTCATCTCTCTCCGTATGTGAATACTATGACATACAGTCATGGTGCACAAGAACTGCAACATGTAAAACAAAGAGATACAATTCTGGCACACACTTGTGTCATAGACTTACAAATTATATCTATGGCAAATTTAATTGCATCTTTTATCTTCCAAGGCCCAGGATTTTGTAATGAGATTAAAAAAAAAAATGACTTTCTTTCTTCAAACACATTAATATTCTAACAAGACAAGAAAGAAATACAACATAATCATGTTTCATACAGAGTGCTTTTAGCAACTGATGGAAACTAAGCACTATTACTTCAACAAATACTACTATATAGGCTTACCTCATCACCTTCACCATCCACTAGAGGTTGAAGTTGACCTCTGACCTCTCGATACTTGACCCCATTGATGGAGCATTGTCTGAATCTCATCTCGTTCTCAGTCAGGGTTCCAGTCTTATCAGTGAACATGTACTCCACCTGACCGAGCTCCTCGTTCAGGTCCGACGTGTTGGCCACCGCTCGCTCGTTGGTTTTCTGTTGTCATGGTGATGAAGAGATATAAAAATTTCTTATAGGAAGGTGTGGTAATTCATGTACTTAGGTTGAAGTTCACTGAAAACAGTGACTTGTTATTGGGAACCAATGGAAACTAGTTTACATGAGTAGCTAAAACAATAATTGTTTTCATCTGTTTCTAAGATGCCACTTTATTTCACATTACCATAACAGTTACATTGGTATTGGAAAACATTTTACGGGTGGAAATTTAAGAAGATAAACTGACTGCTTCTTTCAAAGATTTACCAAAATAAAAATGTGAATATGATTGAATAAGTTTTTATTTACTTGAATTAAATTTACAGAGTACTAAACCTTTTGTGTTTTGTCTTGTCATCTCACTGAAGAGAAATGAATACCCATTTTTTGCTTGTCAACATTTTTCAAAACTCCTTTTCAACCTCCTTTAAAGAGCAATCCTTCAGACATTATTTTTTTTAGCAAATCTAGAAAAATCATGCTCCAGTAGAAACTATTGAATGAACTGAAGTTTGAAATTTAAAATGAAAATGTCTGTGTTCCCAAGATAAAAAATAAGTCATCATTCTGTATCCATCCTGTAATAAATGTCAATAATGCAATAATTGTGGATTTGTTAAATTTCTCATCTACTCATCTACTTAACTACTGTATAAGCTGAAATTTCTGTGGTGGTTTTATTTTCACCAATTTTGCTGCTTTGGTCTCACGAAAATGTCCACTCTGTATGATGGACATTCATATGTTTATAAACACTGTCAAAAGCTTGAAAATAACAACAAGCCAATGTGTCGAACTGGTACAATGTCTCAAAAATATTAGCTTATACAATATCAGTAAACTATGCTTACCTCATCATACATCTGGATGTCATAACCAATGAACATGGACCCAAGAAACTTCTGCATTTCTGTATCAAGAAGAGAAATAGATTTGAATCAATCAAATACATGTACATTCTCAATGCTTTTGCATATTACTTGGATAATTTTTTCCCACATCGTTGACCATACCGGTACATGTAATTTTGTTCTCTTTTTTCATCTTTTTTTTCACATTCTGTTCAAAACGACTCTAACTTATTCTTTGATTCTGTGACAAATGTTGTCATTTGTGTTACTTTTAACCAAACAGAACCTTTTAACAGACAAGTAACCACAGAGATACAGACAAGACGAATAACAAAAATTCATTTTTCATTTATTTATACTTTATTTACGCAGCTTCTCTGAAATATCCCAGTACACCTAAAATGTGAGCTTCCTATTTTGTTTCCAAACTTTTGCAATTATCCCTATTTTCACATCCACTGCAGATCATATATTTTGTTCAAATTCATATTAAACCGACAACTTGTGTGGTAAAACTCAATGTGAAACCCTTTCGGACTCAGCAAAGACCTTTACATTGGAAACATACAAAATAACATTTCGTTTTTTTTGGGGGGGGGGTCTGGGTGTAGGAGTTTTGAATATTTTCAAAAGTCATTTCCAAAATGGTACTTTTCATGTACATAATCAGTTTTAATGTATATTTTAATCCTGTAGTTTATCAAAAGAAAAAAAATATTCATGCCTCATGAACCATATTTTTATAATGCTGAGCTACATATACAAAGTGTATTGAATGAAAAATCTCCTTTTCACCACTCGATCAACATAATCTTTTGTATAACTCACCAATTGTAACATACAATGAGATTGGAATGATGTAGTTGTAGAGCACGAGAAAGGAAAGGAAGTCTTCCATGACTCCTAAAAACTGTAAGAAATTTGATAAAATAGAAAAGATCATTTATTCATAAGATCACTATTTTATGTGTATCTGGAAAGGAGAAGTGTGTTGCAGAAATTTCGGCAGTAATAGTAAAAATATAAGACATTACCTCACGAGCTGGTCACACCATTGTTTCCAATGTGAAGCCATAAGTCTTCATTTTATAGGCCACTTCAAGAGTATAATAAATACGTGTAGTACCGAAAGATGTGTGTAAATACAGTAATTCTCCCATATTGCTCTCCGAATCTGAACGCCTGCAGCGCACTAGTTTTTTTGGCCCAGATTCTTGGCACATGTATTTCAGGTAACATTCGCACGTTTTCAAAAGTCGATAGGCTTTCTACGATAAACTTCGTCAACGGCTTGTAGTGTCATACTTTTTCATTGATTTTTGCGAATAAAAGCATCATTCTATATATTTTTCTTTCATATCTACATTTATTTTTTTATATGGGTTTCTTTTGAGAAGCGGCCCAATGCTGGGCTTCCGACACAAAACAATGAAATCACGCTAAATATACATGGATTGAAATTTCGTAGATAGTATACAGTGAAATCAAAATGGATCCCGGAAGTGAGCGTGCCAAAGCCAAAGTGCGTGATATCGGGTGATATCGGCTATATGCGATAGGGAGAATTACCCCGTAATCTCGTTTTACAGAACACAGGTTGAAACCTTTTGAAATTATCAACATAACTCACTTCACACACCTTTCTTTCTGGTTCAAACATAGATATTTTCTACATCAATACTGTCTTATTTTCATAATTCTGCAAAGATTTGGCGATGCCATCAGTGTTGTGTAGATGGTCTATAGTTGGAGAACCACCCCAGACCAGTGTACATGTATGCATATCTTTTCAAACTTGTTGAAATTGTAAATGTGATATTTGTCAAAGCTACAAATAAAATGTGTAAGGTGATAAAATTTGGTGTCCATCAAATTTTGCATCTCCTGGGGGCTAAAAGCAAAAAAAAATGGTCTGCTGAAAGTTGCGCCCTGTTCAATGATATTTGCACCCTTATTAGCTTCGACCCAACACTGCACATATGACAAAATGAGACAGTTTTTGTAATGTCACTACCAAAAGACCGTCACAAAACTCACCGATACTTCATAATCCGGCTTGGCCACTTCGTAGAAATACCATGAGAAGGGAACATATGGTCGGTTGTTGTAGTAGTACTTCAGACCGGTGCATATGGATATCTCAAACACTAGCACACCCAACATGAAAAGGAGATAGTAGTTCATCACACTGAAAAATAATATTTGAAAGGGAAAAATCACGAACGAATTTGAACATTGGTATTTGGTACATTAAAACTAATTGTATATTACACTGATTGCAAATTGAGCGCAATTTCCTTGCAATCTGGCGTACATCATTTGTGGATTGGAATACGATTTTCATAGCCTCAACAAATTTACAAATCTTCAAAATCATAGGATTGTAGCCCTTCAAAAATATCATACATGTAGGTACATGTAGCAACTGATATTGACTTCTGACCACATAAAACATATCCAAACCAAGTCTGATTCTTCTACAAAAAAATGTTGTTTCTCAAAAGTACTATTTCTGTAAAACAATTTTCATGCAGAGCAATTGGATTAACACCAAAACTTTCAGAAGAGTGAAAGGACACCACGCAAGAGGAAAAATATCAATACTTTTATACTCACGTTTCTATACAGGAGAATTTTTGTCCTTTGGTTTTCGAGTTTAAGGCCATCTTGGTTTCTTCTCCTGTGTATACTGCACAACCTGCATTATAAAGAGGATAAATGTGTCAATCCTTGACAAGAGGATATTAGACAATTTAACAAGAATACTGTCCAGTTTTTAATTTTTTTTTTGTAATCTTAACTCCAAGTATTGTGATGGGAAATTTAACATTTTTTGCCAAATAAATCATGTGCCCTGCAGCCACTGGGCAGTACAAGATTGATTGCTCTATCCTTTAAAATATTAAACATTGAACAAGGTAGCAGCAAGTACAATTTTTTCATGCTTTTTGATATGAAACAGCCAAGGATCAAACCCCATCACATCGTGATCATGATGTAGACACTCTACATATTAATCTAAATATATTGGTGAGTTAGTTCAACATTCATCGCTAGAGATAAACTAAATATTGGAAATTAAATGCTATAGATTTCAGTAAAGTATTTAATAATGACCCATGACAAATATTCCCTGATGGAAAGGAGATACAGCAAAGATAAACAGGTAACATATGACTGCATGAAAGCATAAATTGGTTCCTGAAAATCCTCCGTAAAACAAAAATATGAAGCTGATGTTTACCAAACTTGAGATATACGGTACATGTATTGCAGCAGGAGTCATTTAATGCAATGTTTTTTTTTATTGTATATTAGTTTTGTACATAAGAATCAAAGTTAGAAAATGTAAAGTGGGCCTTGTAAATTGATGAACATATGCAGTGATGCCAACTTTTCCAGAAAAGGCATGAGGCAAAAATTAAAATGTGAATAACAAAACAGCTGAACAAAATTGAAAGGAAACATGACAATAAGAACCATACTCTCAGCCATTCACTTGATAACGAAAGCCTTGAATTCATCTGAAAATACATCTCATGCATATTGCAGAACGGTTGGCATTTCTACATATATCACTTGGTATGTTACTTACCATAGACATATTCTGTATTCTTAAGGCGACATCCTCGTAATAAGACATTTTCTGCATTTAAAGGCCTGAAACAGTATGATAAAATCAAATTAATCAACTAATAAGATATTGATCTGACTAAAAATAACAGAGAAGATACATCTTTAATTCATCATTAGGATATCAAGTTTGGATTAATGTTTAGTTTGTTTTGTGTAATAACGCTCATCTTAGGCCCTAAATATGGCCGTACATTCAGAAGTATTACGTAATTGAAAGGTAATATGCGTGTTTATCATTACATTTACATTGTAGGAAAAATGTCCAGTTTATACATTCCAAGACCTCTCTACATTTCAAGCAGAAAATTAATGTGAAAATAATGTAATGCTGAGATAACATGAGTTTGGAATGATCTAAATCACATTTTCCTTCCAAAATTATAGTAGTTGGGGGACCTGAATTCAACAACTTTCAGGAGTCTACAGACTTACTACTTTGCTAGTGTGTGAAAAACTTTCAGCGCCACAAGCATTGATAAGGTGGACCTGTACGCTATACAAGTGGTCAATATCATTATCATTATTATTAGTAGTACTGTACATGTAGTAGTACATTAGTACAAGTGATAAAATACTTTTATCATGCATTCTTGTGCTTTAATGTAGCGCTTTGTGTCCTTTGGTAAAACATTTGTTTTTCTGAGAACAAATTATTTCAATTATTGTCTACCAAACACACAAATATCATTCCAATTGATAAAAAAATAAAGCTTTCAAGAATTATACTTACTTTTGAGTTGGAGTATTTTGAGTAGGCACATTGGTATTTTGGTATAACGTCATTCTCCCTACAAACTTGTATAAATCTAAGATGGGTTGCTGGCACTCCACCACGGCAGTTAATGAACTAAGGCTTTCTTCTGTTTGGAGGATGGCAGTATCGGGCAACGACCTGAATATCTGTAGTTAGGGAAAATTTAAAATAATAATAATGATAATAATAATAGGTCCATTTATATAGCGCAATCACCAAATGCATCTACTGCGCTTGATATTAGGTACCATATTATTACCCTGGCTATAACTGCCGAGCAAGCCAGTTAGGCGCTCAAGCATTCCAAGGAATAAATTCCTGCCAGGCACACCATTTTACTGTGTGCCGTACAAATAATTTTACGATGATAAAGTTTAGATATAGTGAATCAATCAGATCAATCAGGAGTATAATATTGTATGAGCCGATATATCATGAAAATAAATTGAGTTTGACGCATGCAAATAGTGCCAAGTGCGCTCGCGGCTGCCGGGCTAAAGCCAGGGTAATAACAATGTAAAGCGTCTTGAGCACTCAGCAATGAGAGTGGATACGTGTGCAATATAAATTGCAAATATCATTATTAGTAGTAGTATAAAAATGTACGTTTTTGCCCATTTTGACCGTATTAATAAAATTGGACGAACGTCAAGCATACGACAAGATACAGTAAACAAAAAAAAATGAAACAAATAAGGCTAGATTAGAGGTCCATTTTTATTGTTCTGCATAGTGTACATACAAATCAACAGATGCCTTGAGCTACAGTAAAAAGTGAAAAAAATGAAATTTAGACATTATTCTCCTGTATGCCCTATGAGCTGCCATGAGGTAATACAACATTAAAGGGGAAATTACCCCATATTTTAATGTGCAATTAAAATCATATGATCCATTCAAAAGTTATGATTTTTCAAAGTTTTGATTTATTTGAGTTGGCAACCTATGGGCACAAAATAGCTGCCAATATGGAGAACTCTCCAGTCACTCAGAATTTCACATTTCATTCTTTTTTTGGAAGAAAAGTAAGAAATCAACAAGACTCATCCCAAAATGCATGCAGAATTAATACAATGTATGTCCATATCATACTTGAATAAAAAGGTCAAATTATGCCTACTTTTCTACAAAAAGAAGAAAATTGTGAAATTCTGTGTACAAAGTGAATGGAGAGTTTGCCATGTTGGCAGCCATTTTGTGCATGCAGATTGCCAACTTAAGGAGCCCATGAGAAGTGGAAATCAATACTTTGAAATTCATTACTTACGACTGGGTCATCCAATTTTGTTCAAATTTTCAAAGTTTGACCAGTGTATTTTTCTTCATTCACTGACAGCACAGCGCTGTCTGGGTGAAGTTCCCCTTTAACGTGATACATAAAATGCTACTATATTTCATGGTAATAAAACTTCATGGCCTCTCCACATATAATTATCCATATCACTGTCTATTTAAATTGCTCTCCTCTTTCAAGTCTTTAAAAAAAAAATTCTTCTGAATATCACAGTCATTAAACTTAAACCAGTTTATAATGGCCCATAATGCATTAATATTACATCACAAATACCACTCCCAGTGTTGAAAACTATCAAGAATATCTGATTAAATGCCTTCTTACGTAAATGCAGAGTTTAATTCCCCATGGTATCTCATCATTATTCTCATTCTCACCCTCCCCCTCCAAAAAAAAATGTAGTCCCCAGAATTTTGTTCATGTTCCCACAGTTTAAGAAGCTTGTTTCAGAACAAGGTGAATAGTGTAAATCCACCTCATTAAAAAGAATGATTTTTTTTTTAAAAGAGATGTAATGAGTTTTGTCCATGCTCACTACAGTAACATTTAATGCACCATAATTTGTTTATATTTATTGAGTGGAGAACTTACCTTTAAATTTGTTTCACCATCTAAATTGGCAGTGGTCACATGACAATCTCCGTCCTCTCGTACCGAAGATAAACATACCAAGTCACATGGTATCTCATCATTATTCATCACTTTCACTATGTCACCAACCTGGAAAAAGGGAAATGTGGAAAAAGAAAATACCTGTTTAAATGAGAAAACAACCAGTTCTAGTGAAACAATAACAAAAGTTAGGGTTGACAAATGGAAAGATGTGCAGATCGCTGATAGGAAAAAAAGATAATCTTTCAATAACCTTCAAAGAAGATGAGAGAAAATTAAATGTGTCCATCAATTTCATTTGTCTTAGAGATAGAGAGTTTGGCTGTACATGTAAATAAATAGCTTTCTAGCACAATAGATATTTATAGAGCATTCAAAAAGGATTTTTTTTTTTATGATGGAGGTATATTGTACAAGTTTCATATAAATTCAGGGCCCCTTGGATAAAGAACATCATAACTATTTTGAAATAAAATTTCTTTGCGGGTGGAGTATTGTCTTCCAAAATCTCTAACTGCAACATAACATAAA
>BQKZ01006310.1:0-17996 GCA_036244855.1 Temnopleurus reevesii | reverse complement strand
CCCCCCCCCACACTGGGACCGAACAGACATAAAGTGTATTGTTCTCCTTTTTTTGCTTGCTTTTTTCTTAAGATGCTGAATACCGTATAGACAAAATGAGTTTTTACTTTTCTGATTTTTAGAACCTGTTTTCGTTTGTCTTCTTTCTTTCTTTTTTTTTGCAAGTCAGGAGACCTTTGAACCCATTTTGCACCCCTCCCGTACACTACATATAGAAACAACCCTCTCAAAGTATGGTTACATGTACATGTAACAAATAAAACACACAAAACATGTACACAGTCAAATTATTCATTTCAAATGATAGCAAATTAAATTGAATGTCTATTAATAGTGACTGCAGCTGGAAATGTTAGGTGAATAGACAGATATGACCTTGCTTACCCTACATACAGCACAAAAGAAACAAAGACTTGATAATTGCTGCAGTTAAAGGTAGAAAACTGCATTTGCACACATAATATAATGGTTATGCTTACAACTTGTTGTGTACCTCAGATGTGGCAAAATAATAACCCCTATGAAGTATTTCAGTCGACTGTAGTCCAGAATATTTAATTCAAATAAAAATCTATTCTATCATAATTCATCTTGACACCGACGGTATCGCGATACTCCTAGCGTATTACGGTACCACACACACACACACACACACAAAACATTGTAAGAGCACATACAGTGCGCACTTAAATACATGTACACTGCCACACCATGCGGAATACGCACTCTTGCGCTATTGGTCAACGAGGGATCAACGGCTGTTTTGAATTTTGAATGCACGGTCCATTAATTCAAGGCCCAAATAAAAGAATTATTATTGGAATAACTATAAATGCGCCTTCAAGACCAATCTTTGTGCTTAATTGATTGGTGATAAGTTCTAACATTTAGTACTCTTCAACATAACACAACAATCTTGGAAAGTCAAATTTAAGGCTGCAAAAGAAGTATTCTACCTTTAATGCTGCACTACTGCATATTTATTCAACTGCAGTGAGTCGTCTTCAATTACTGATATTATCGTGAAGCAAATATTATGATGAATTGTATTCTATTTAGTACAATTTAGACTGAAGCTCTTCATAAATATCATGTAGTTTATCATACATTTTTAAAAGTTATAATAAATTCTTAAATATTACATGTTTTAATAAGCTTGAATATCTACCTACAATAAACTTGAATTAAAAAAAATGAATATATATCTTAATTGATAGTAATGAAATTTGCCCTATCTTAACAAATTTCTAAAAAAAGGAAATGCATTTTAAAGGTTTTTTTCAATGATGTGAACTCAATATTATCATGAATTCCAATACATGCACAGTCGCATGATCTGGTCTACAATGAGGTTTGAAAAGCTATCAGAAATATTGCTTCTATCATTTCAAGCTACAGTGTATTATTAGCTTACGATAGTTGGCCCCTGCATTTATAATATTTGTGCTTATTATTCTAAAAAAGAAATGCATAGATCTACTTGTTTGTTTGCTTAAGTTACAATTTTATGAAATTGTACTTTTTTGTTGAATAAATGCAGAATCCTCTGCTAAAAAATATTAAAAAAAAATATCATAAACTTTGCCAACAATGAAAGGAAAAAGTAGTGCAATCATAGTAGTTCAAGGTCTCGTACTGAACTGTCCTATAAATACTAACGTCAAACCGATGTACCTAAGGCCTAAAAAAGTTGTTCTGCTGCCCTTCACCGACTATTCACTTTCAAATTGGCCTGACCCGATTTGTTTGTATTGCTTATTTTTCATTCACATTGTATTAAAAGAAATTCATATTCATACAAATGAAATACGGTATGAAGGAGTCATTATGAACAGTTAATTCCAATTTCTTGGCTTCGAAGTCATTATTTGCAAATAGACAGAAATCATTCAAGCAATCTATTTCTAATGTTATGATGAATTAGGGGCTGAAAATTTTGGTCTAATTTCTCATATCAAACAAAGTAAAAAAAAAAAAATTAAAAAAACAAAAAATTAAAAAACCCACAACTTTTTTTCAACCGACCATCGATACTGTACTATTTCATAGAAAGGACATTCTTGTGCACCCAATCAATTTTTCTTTTCTCTTGGCCTTGTACATGGAGGTGTGTATCATCGATTAGCAGGCCTGTCAATCTACTTTAAAGAGGGAATACTACAATTGCAAGCTAAAATTAAACAATCAGTATGAATTTGATGTTATGACAGAAAATATCCATAATTAATGTAATTCATTAAAGGTACAAGCTAAAATGTGTCACATTTTATCCAACCTTATCCTGTACCGTGACACAGTCTGTGGTTCTGTGCACGCATTTATCACAATTATTTGTGAGATCATGGACAACAGAATTTCTGTTAAAAAAAATATCGTGAGAGATCTAAGGTAGCCTAGAAGATTTAATATAAATTATACTTTCTAGGTACTTTTGACCAAAAGATTTTACAGAATATATGACAAGTGAAAATTCTGAGTATGTTGCATGCGCATTCATATTGCATGAAGTCATTCCCTGCCTTTAATACCATTATGACGTCTGCATTCCACAATATTAAAGCCGAAAGCGAGAGCAACCTTGCTGGTATCCGATAATGTATTTTTCTAATCAATTTTGGTTGTGGCCTAATGAAATAGTGATCTGATCACTTTATGAAATTCATGGAGTAAAAAATTTAGAATAAGGATAAAAAGATTGTTTTGTACCATGTTTCAGCAAATAAGCAAATTTACATGTATATGAAATAAAAAGAAAATATGAATAAAAAGAAAATATGAATAAAAAGAAAATATGAATAAAAAGAAAATATAAATAAAAAGAAAATACGATTAAAAAATTTGTTTCATAATTGTACAGAACTGGATATGTAATCAAGTTACAAAACCAGATTAAAGTTACAATGGACGCACATAATATTGAATGCCATAGCAACAAACTATGGCTTCAATAAATCTCCATGGTAACAGACATGTTGGAATTATAACCAATTTAATATACTTTCATCTTGCTCTGTTCTTGCATCTAGAGTAATACGATTTTGTGGAAGTCTATGGTACAGTACTCAACAATAATTGCGATATAAAAGTATTTGGCACAATGTACAGTATAAACATTATAAGGCCACTCAACTAGTTTTTTTTTATTCCAATTAACAGATCTTTTCACATTTGCACTTTTCATGATAATTTGCCACTCTACAACCAATGAAGTGTTTTGATGAAATGATGAGATCCACTTGTGAAAATGAAAATTCTCTACTCTCTACCTATCTATTTTCCCATCTATATGCATTTTCGGTGACTTCCAAGAAGCAAACTTTTCAGTGACTTTCAAAAACAAAAGCATTTTTTGTGACTTTCTTTTTCAGTGACAATGAAGTATTTTCTGTGACTTTCCGAAAGCTAAAATTTGTTTTGAATTTACAGACAATTTAACAAGAGCACACTGGTTTCTACCTTATCTGTTCAATTTCTTCCTCTTTTTTCAGAGACAACATTAGATGTTGCAAGAATTCCAGCATGTCACTACTCTATCTGTACAATGTCCATCCCTTTCCTGCATTCAGGATCAATTCAGACTAAAACAGCAAATAAGAGGATAATAGGTTGCCAAAGTTTTAAATTAATTTTTGTCAAATGTCCATCACACCCCCCCCCCCCCCCCCCAAAAAAAAAAAATATTGGGAAATGGACTGCTACCCCCTACCCCAATAAAATTTGGCAAAATTATGGGCCAATTACTGAAATGTAGTGTTCCATCTTTATTCATCTATGAAGTTATAACTGAAAATTTGCTTCTAACACCTAGACCCCACCCTCTCTTTGGCCAAAGAATGTACGTGTAAATACTATATGCAGCTCTACACATGACCCTTGTCATCACTTTCAACGCATAATGGATCTGACAATAATCAATATGACTACCAGAAGCTTGTCATTATACCTCTAACGTAAGGGCGTTCACACTACAAATTCAAATTGATTTGGATCGCGATCCAAACAACCATGTTATTCTGTCAGCGTTCACACTTGAGAGGTGATTTAAACCGCGATCAAGATTTGGGGCCTTTAATAAAGGACTGACGGGCATACACTGCGCATTTACAAACTGTCCAAAAAAGGGAAACAAAATCAACAAAAAAATATGACCAATAAAGCAAAATTATATACATGTAGCACACTTCTTAGACAACAAAGAAGTAAAGCGACCACTGGATCAAAACAATCACTTTACATATTTTCCCGCACATCGACAAAATCCGTCATGCATGGTGCATTGTGGGATTAATTACATGAATGTGGAAATCAACCTACTGTTCACACTACGGTCGACAGGCCGATATTTCAGAATAATCACATTCCAAAACTTGACTTATTTGACTTGATTTATAAAAAAAAATTATTTTTCCATTTCAATATCATTTTCACAATTTGAACAACAAATTATAATCATTTTGCAAGAGAAACAAAAATATTTATATCATAGACAAATCAATGATACATACACATGTAATGTTTGAAAAGCAGGTGATAGAGAGATGGAGGGGCATGCCGAGAAAGCGAGGCATGTAGAACGCATGCCCTTTCTTACATTAAGATTACTTTAAGAGTTATTATTTGTTGAACACAATAATCAATATATACCGCAAGTGTCGAACACAATAATCAATATAATACATTGTGATTTGGATCGCAATCTGAATCAAAAGAAAATCATGCCCACACTACGAATTGACGTGATCCTGACTTTGATGTTTGGATTGCAGTAATTTACTGTAGTGTGAACACCCCCTAATATTCTCAACATGATTTATCTGAATCCAATTAAGTACTTAAACATTGTCTGCATGCCTCTTCTCTCATGCTTTCGTACACAATTCCATACAGTTTGTAAAGATCTAATCAAGCTCTGGGAAAATTGTATGCTCGGATGACAAATTCACTCTGAAATTATAGATACTAACAGGAATTATTATCTATATGAGAGTTTTAAGCCGTACAATATTAAGCCATATTGTACGGCTTCACTTTTACGCTTGCGCAAAGCAGTGACCAGCCTTCTGGTATATGTAAAGATAATAATAATTATATTGGATGGCTTCATTTCATGAAATNAAAGGGACATACATGAACAACAGACACTAAAGTTTGTTTACAAAACGGAAATTTGGTTGTGTATTCCTCTTTCTATTGCTTCCTTTTTCCTGTACATGGACTTCTGGTTGTGACTGACTTGCACAAAATCATTGTGAACAGTTTATGGCACAATTAACCTTTGTCAGCAGCAAACTTTTTATTTCTCATAGAAGATCAGAAATGAAACCATTCATTGTATTTCATGAATTTCTAGACTCATGGGCGTACACGTTTCTAGTAAAGTTTTGTTGCATTGTACTAGTATTATTCAGTTTTAAATATTATCAAAAGAGCATTTTTAATACTGAATTTCTGGGATTTAATATATTATTACTTGCAATAAACAACATAATCTTGGAGGTTTCAACACATTCAAGATAACTTCTTGGTCTGTATCCTATTTTGTGAGTGCATTTTGCAACTTGAAGGTATGTCGAATGTTAAAAATATAAAATAAGGAAACAAAAAGCATGATTTCAAACATAAATTGTTTGATACCTTCTGGTTGTGATTCCGCTTTCAACAAATCATTGCAAACATTTATAGCACAAGTAACCTTTGCCATCAGCAAACTTTTTATTTCTCATGTATTAGAAATGAAACCAAACTATGTAGATCTACTTCCTATTTACACACAGGGTGCAGAAATTGACTGTACATGTAATAAATGTGGAAAAATTGCTATACCCATATACATGTAGGTTTACACTGTACTATTGGAGTTTTCTTTAATATGTTGTACAAGTATTACTTTAATTAAAAAGGCAGAACTGTTCATCTTTGTTGTATTTGGGGAATAAAAAACATTAATAGACCAATAAACACAATAATCCTGCCCGTTTTATCGATTTGAAAAGATATTTTACCATTCAAGATTGCTCTTTCATGTATCTTGCTTCTTAAGTGTACATTGTATGTCACTGTTAAAAATTTCAGTTCGGGAAAAGGCATCATTTTATAAAATGTGCATAATCATAATGACTGTACCCAATTCTTGACCGATACCCCTCTACACAATTGAATAACTGATCTTTCCTTTTAATAGATGTAGGCCTAATTACAAAATTCATCAATTACTAGTATTCTTTCATGAATTATTCATAATCTGAATATTTCTATGTGTATTTGAACATTAGTTACAAATACATGTATGTGCCTCCACATTTCTGAAATATACCGGAGAATATATTTTTGAGGTGTTAATACACTAGTAGTAGGGATCAGACAGAATAGTTACAGGAAAAGACATAGGACTTAATGGTTCTGTAGACTACAATGTACATGTAGGTCAGATGGACTTGCTTCACCAACATAGGCATACATTGAAGAGAGAAATTAAAATGTGATTTACCGAATTATACATGTAGCTACAGGGAATAATATTCCCGGTATCGCATCAAAATTTACCATGCATTTTAGCAGGATTGATAAATGCAAACAATTTTTTTATTTAGAAACATTTTCACATAGAACTGTACAGTAAAGTGTTGGAAATATCTCCTCAACATCTAAAACTGCTAATCAAATAAGAAAAGTAAAATTATTCCCTGAGCTGAACCAAATATTTCCTCATGAGAAAAAAACTTTATCATGCAGTCTCTCATGAGAAAATATTTGGCTCTGCTGTTTGGTGACTAGTATTTTAAAATTCAATACTCATGCAGATTCCTGCGGGATGGTGTCTCTGCTGTATAAAGGATGTCATTCTTTATTATAGAAAATCAGGGAATTTTTAAAATTATTTATTTATTTAAAACGATTTAAATCACAATATCTTTTGCGGCCTAATGGCCGAATTGCAGATATACAAGAATACATACAAGGAAAAATGAATGATTAAACAGCCAAATAGAATTGAACACTCACAAACTGTAGGGGAATACAACTACATTAAAAACTTGATTTGATATTTACAATTAAGAATTATTATTTTGTTAATATATGTTGTTAAATAATGAGTACTTCATGAAATCTTTCACATTTAATTATCATTTAAAAGACAAAGAGGAAACATTTTCAACACTTTACTGTACATTCTATGAGAAAAAGTTGTTAAACACAGGGAATAATCTTAGTTTTCACATTTTATCAGCAGTTTTAGACAAGGAGGAGACATTTTCAACATTTTAATCTACATTCCACATGTATGTGAAAAAGTTGTTAAACACAGCAGGAATAATTTTCGTTTACACATTTGATTAGCAGTTTTAGACACAGAGGAAACATTTTCAATACTTTCCTGTTCAATTCTCTGTGAGAAATATGTAGCAATCATGCTGAAATCAGGGACTGAATTAAAGAATTTGCAGGGGAGCTACAGATAGCTCTCAAGGAGAGTTTAAAGATATATTCTGGTATTTGTTTAAAAAATAAAATAAATGTTCACAGAATCGCACAAAATGTGAGAAGAATGTTCAGAACTATGAATAAATAATATGTGCCAAATTGTTTTGCAAGAAAATGTATAANGCCTCCTATCATCCATTCATCACCATCACCGAAAGGGACATACATGAACAACAGACACTAAAGTTTGTTTACAAAACGGAAATTTGGTTGTGTATTCCTCTTTCTATTGCTTCCTTTTTCCTGTACATGGACTTCTGGTTGTGACTGACTTGCACAAAATCATTGTGAACAGTTTATGGCACAATTAACCTTTGTCATCAGCAAACTTTTTTTTTCTCATAGAAGATCAGAAATGAAACCATACATGTACATTATATTTCATGAATTAGTAGACTCATGGGTGTACACTTTTCTATTGAAGTTTTGTTGTAATACATTGTACCAGTATTATTCAGTTTTAAGTATTATCATATTAAGATATGATCGGACTACCCTCTACCCTTTGTTCTATTTTTAATGTGTTGTAAATAAAACACGAATAAATAAATAAATAAATAAATAATAAATAAGAGCATTTTTAATAGATCTACAGATGATGAAATTCGGGAATTGAAAATGTTGTTATATGCAATAAATGACTCGACTTTCAACAAATCATTGTGAATATTTATGGCACAATTAATCTTTGCCATCAGCAAACTTTTTATTTCTCATAGAAGATCATGAATGAAACCATACTCTACTTTTTATTTACACACAGGATGCAGAAATTGATCACTAGACCCATACATGTATATGCTAACCTTGGAGGAAGAAAATCTATTTTCTTCCTCCAACATGTACAATGTAAACACTGCACTACAGTACAGTACAGTAGTTTTGTTACATTGTACAAGTATCACTTTCACATCATTAAAATACCTAAATTTTCATTTGCTTAATGTTGGGAAGTAAACATTTTTAAAAAAAGCAATAAATACCATATTCCTAGAGATATCAACAATTCAAAATATATTTTTAACACTCCAGATTGCTCTTTCTTGTTCTGTAAGGAAAAAAAGCATGATTTTATGTAACATTAAATGTGCTAAATCATGATGACTGTACTAAACTCTTGACCAAATATTCCTGTATGTACATGTACACAATATAATTTCTAATTTACATATTTTCCCTTATGATTATATATATTTCATCAATTATGCTTATGAATTATTCAATCTTGTTTCTGAAAATAATGTGAATATTTCTATGCATGTATGTACTCAGAATATTGGCTACAAAATATACAAGTTTAATATATAGAATATATATTTTCAAGGTGTTACACTAGTAGGGATCAGACAGAATAATTACAGGAAAAGACTTAGGACTTTAATGGTTAGTAGGCCACAATGTAGGTCAGACAAACTTGTTTCACCTACAGTATACATGTGGGCCTCCATTAAAGAGAGAAATTAAAATATGATAAAAAAAATAGCTGAACTAAATATTTTCTAATGAGAAAAAAAATAATTTTCATCATGCAGTCTATTATGAGAAAATATTTGATTCAGTTCTTAATAGCAGGAATAATTTTAGTTTTCACATTGATCGGCAGTTTTAGACACCGAGGAAACATTTTCAACACTTTCCTGTTCAATTCTACGTGAGAAAGTTGCTACCCAAAACGTCTTTTGAGTGTTTTGAATATTTTTCTTTGCTCCCTGACCAAGATCTATTCGGCAGTCTCTTGTGAGAAAATATTTGGTTCGGCTGTTTGGTGATATTAAAATTCAATACTCATGCAGATTCCTACAGAATGGTCTTTGATGTATAAAGGATGCCAATCTTTAAATGGAATATCAGTGAATCCAATGAAATCACACTTTTCACTTAATCAACGGGAGTATAGTTCAAAATCAAATGCAAATCAATTGCAAATTTGCAAATTGTAACGAGCATTTTCATTTGCGCACGGTATACGCATTTAACAAGACGCGCATGAAACAACGATTTTGATTGGCACGTTCTGATCAACTGCGACTTGCCATCAATTGCAACTTTTGAACAACACCTCCAAAAGGGAAACATTTTCAACACTTCAATGTACGTTCTACAAAGTATGTGAAAAAGTTGTTAAACACAGCAGGAATAATTTTCGTTTTTCATTTTGATTAGCAGTTTCAGACACCGAGGAAATATTTTCAACACTTTCCTGTTTAATTCTCTGTGAGAAAGTTGCTTACCATATATGTAGCAATCATGCTGAAATCAGAGACTGAATTTAAGAATTTGCAGGGGAGCTTCAGATAACTCTCAAGGAGAGTTTAAGGGGAGCTAAATTGGGTCTTCATGTAGTAAAATTGGGGTTACAAGGGGCTGAAAATATAAAGCTTTACGAGAGCAATCGCTCTCACTCCCCTTAAAATGTATTCCCTGTGAAATGCATAGTAACATACGATGCGATACCAGGAACATTATTCCCTGGAAATTTCAATGTGTAATATTCCCCTTTCGTGAAAATGCCGTGTTTCATTTGAACCCATCAAACACCATATGGTGTTGTATCTGAATGTCACTTTTATTTTTTTTTCTTTGCTCGACAGCCAAGATCTCCATGTTTTCTTTGAGCTTTGGGTTTTCTTATCAAAATAAGTAACCCCCTCAATGCTATGCTCACTTTCTCACACTGACCATAATGTTAGTACAACATGGTTGGAGGTGTCTACAAAAAATATGATATTATTTATAAAATTTAGAAGTGCACAAGTTTCCTTGTTTTTCCTTGCTCTGTTGCCAACATTTTCCTAGCCAGCATTCTTTATCATCAAAATAAAGAAATCTAAATAAAGATTAAAACAGCTCGTTTTCTCACGACATGTATAACTTTGTTGTTGAGAAATCCTTAGACAGACCAATACATGTAACATGAATTGGAAGTACAAAAAAGTTGGTTGGTTTAAAATGATTATGTTGTTATAAACATTCAATATTGACACAAAAGAGCATTCACTGGGTATAGCCCATTAAATAGTTGCTTGATTGATCAATTTACAATTTAATTCAATTTTATTTTCATGGCAAGTTCAAATGAGTTGAGGTGCATGTTTGAACTTATTCATCCTATCACATATAGCTATTTCCAAAGGGTTGGGTCAACTTTTCATGTGAAGTCCATGTAACGTAGTTAGCTACTTTGTCACTTCACCAAGAATATCAATTCAGATAGCATTTAAATTTAGGGGGCTTGCTCTTCCCTTTCAGTAATACACATCTAAATTGGAAATCTTTTCTTGATTTGAAGCTACGGGAAACAAAAATTTACCTAATGTATGTTATTGGACATCATTTTGCCTTTGCATGAACAAAAAATTGATAAGTTTCCCATTCAAATATGCTATGGTCTTTGAGGATTGCTTCTTGGTGGGACACTGTTTTGGGGTAAGGTCGTTATTGGACTGTATTTGCCCGATTTAAAAAGGCAAATTTTAAAAAAATTGACCCAACCCCGTGGAAATAGCCATATATAGCTCTCCGAATTAGTGTGGCACTCTAATTATTTTACCCCTAAATCTTGGAACTTCAGGCACATACGACATAGAATATTACACAGTACAAAACCATCCAAAATATATTTTCATTGTAGTTGACACAAATTACGTACAACCCTATCAATGACATCATCATTATCATGGGTGTATCACACCAAAATAGCTTAATAATTAACCCCACTTGATCACAAAATGAGCTTTCAGCAGGCAGATAAGTAAATAGGCAACACACCACACATGCCTTGATAATTCTCGCCATATGTTATATCATGATGGGTATTGTGTCTTTGTATTGGGGTATATAAATTAAAGAAAATTTACTCCAAAATCATTTTTGCCTTAGTAATAATGATAATAATAGTGGCTACTTGTATAGCGCACAGGTCCACCTTTCGGTGCTCATGGCGCTTTAATTGGAATAGAAAAGTTAATGAAGACAATACAAATGGAAGTGAATATACTGGACACAAAACAGGTATTGAAATATTATGATGAAACAAACAAGTAGGTTTTAAGTTGGGATTTGAATGCTTCTGTTGAATTTTTTTAATTCAATTAGATTTTTGAAAATGTGTATTTTTTTAGCATATATTGGTTAAGAATTTTAAAAATCTTCAATATCACTGTGTAATCAAATGCATAACTATTCAAAATACAAAAGAAAGAATGCAAAATAAAAAGCCTTTCAAAAGAATATGATGGAAATTTTGAAAACTTGATTGGGTGATCATTGAAAATATTTCATAAATGTGAAAAAGGAACTGGAACGACTCATTTTCTTGAATCAAAACAAGAAGATGTTAAGGAATAATCTTTGAAATTGAGAAATCTATTCATTATGAACGAACATTAATTATAATTAATGAAAAATTTGCTTAAAACTGTTCATTTTATCCTGCATTCCATTATTATAGTATGGTAATGTGACCTCTAAATGCAAATTTCTCTGGAATTTGTATCATCTTAATCTGAGTACACCCTAAAGCCAACAAGCAATTAAAGACAAAAAAGTCATCAGGTAAGATTTGGCATCCCAATTATTATGACAAGCAAAAACAAATAGAAAAAAAAAAAAAATAGGGTAATCAGATACAATTTGGCACCCCTCTCAGTAATTTTGGTACCCTTTTTAACAAATAATTTGGCCCCCCTACCTTTAACCCTGGTGTCTTGAGCCCCAAAAGCCCCAATATTTATACAATTTCTACATACCTGTAATACTGCCACACACAAGAAGTAGAAGTTTGCAATTCTTCTGAACTGCTCAAAAAGGTTCTTTGGAAAGAAGTTGAGTGCTGTGTACTGTAGGGAAAAAAGACATACAATAATAATGATCAATAAAGAGGATGGCAAAATATCATTTCGGAAATATGGATCTGGGCTGTGTTTCAACAAGATAAGACTTTAATAACAAATGACTTTATTAAGAAGAAATCGTATCTATTCGTTTGCTAAATGATCAATATCATTATGCATATTCAGCGCAAAAATTGATATACCAGTCGTTCCTAAGTCGTTCTTTCGCACAAGTACAGTATGTAACGTGGTGAAAGACAACCCAGATTTTACAAACTGTCACACAAACATGGCACTGATGTATGGACACATATTATAGGAAATCCAACACAGCACCAAGTGCACAGTTTACTATTAAAATATACACTACTTTTTCAACGTATACACCTGTAATAATACTATACAGTGTACGTGTATGAGGCAACATAAATGCTGGTTGAATTTCTGGACGATGAAAAGAAATTTACTATTTTCGTACTGCTCACCCTGTAAAGGGTGAAAAGGTGAAAAATCAAGCTATATTTGGTCATTTCTAATGTGGCAAACTTCACTGCATCCAGGACTATGCTGTCTGAAAACAAGATCACATGCTAGTGTAATATATAAGCAAAAATATCAAATATTCAGTATACACGTAGAGTGAAATATCCTCAGTGACATCCTCTTTTTTATCATCTTTTCTTCTTGTTTTTTTCCCCTTTATACTTTATTCATTTCATCTTTATTTAACACTTTCATAAAAACAGCAAAATACAATACATGGTAAATACAAGAAACATACAAAGGTTTGAACAACGTAGAGTAGAAGTAAAAGTGTATGCAGATCAACTGAAGGGAATGCCTAATTACACAAAAGTTGATTCCATATTAGCATTTAGATTATGTGAACATATTGTGAATCATAATGATTCTAAATGTAACCTCCAGAGGTGGTTGCCACAGATTCCTTTACTATGCAAAACTCCTTCATTTCCCAATTCACAATGCATGCTTCATTCAATGTTATCATCCCTTTCAGAGTAAGCATACACTGTTGCTAAGCAGCAGATCAATGTATAAACAGAATGGTCGCTAATGGAAGAGAAGGCTGTGCGGCAGGAGAGGGAGAGAGAGTGATGCATTGCGTCTATCCGTCGTGCGTTTCATTCTGCACTGCTTGTCGCTATGCACAGCTAAGCAATTTACCTAACAAGTTTCCAATTTGAATTCATTAAATATGGATCAGGAAATCCTTATGCTTCATAATTATCATGAATGAGTACATGTATGTGGAGAAACTTTCTATTGTTCTTTTGCTACTTTAAAAGGACGAATTTATTCATCAAAGAAGGCGCAGATTAGATTGCCAATACGGGGCACAATGTGACTATTCCAATGAGAAATATGCTATGGAAAAGCAAATTCCAATATATATATATATATAAATTAATTTTAAATTACATACTATGTCAATGCAATTTGATCAAAAAATTTCAAATCCATTCTGTACAAATGTATAGGAATGGTTCTTAACTTGATGGAAAATGGAGGTATCTAATTTCCCTTTTCAATGATTCTCTGACATTTTATCAATGTTCTCTAAGACTTGGGGAAAAAGCTGGTAATATTCGAACTGACATCCCATGTCTTTCCTTCGTCAAAATATTAAAGATTTTATTGACAGACAATGGTGTTTGGAGAAATCAATACATTTAATTTGTTTACTTCATTCTAAAACTAAATAGAGAATCATTCCCCATTATTCAATAGAATTTCAATTGCTTGAAAATTGACAAAACACATTGTATCTTTAATACTAGAGCCTACATGAAAATGATTTCAACATATTATGTGCAATAATTTCTGTAGAAATGTGTAATAATGATAATAAAAGTATGACAAAATAAATTGACAAATAATATAGCATATCATCACCAACAAAAGGCATGGCAACTTTATCAGCCCCCACTGAGAATGCATGCTTTATGATTTAAAAAAAGGAAAACAAATTTTTAAAAAGGAAATTAAAAAGAGAAGAAAAAAGAGCTGGGTTGCAATATAGTGCAAGTCATGAAAACACAAAAACCTGTACGTATTTTCATGGTGTGTATTTCAATTCATTATCCATTACATGATCACTCTATGATTGCTTGAGGACATTGCTCTTCATGCAATTTTAAACAGACACGCTGATCTCATCATCTAATCTAACGTTTCATCCTTCAACAATGAATGGATGATTGCTGATACATGGTTACTATGCTTACGAAATCATTCATGATAATCATGGACGACCTTGCCAAGACGCTTTTGTCATTATTATACCTTCAACACTGCCTTTAATTTGTGACGTCTTTATAAATTGATGAAAATGTTATACTTTGACAGGATGGAGTTTATACAAAGGGAGAAATCAGGTAAACAGGTAAAATGAAGAAAAAAAACAAGGGAAAATAGAGGGGTTGCACTATACTGCAAGAAAACGTACAGCATGTAGGCAATTTCATGGTATGTATTTCAATTCATTATCCATTACATGATCACTCTATGATTGCTTGAGGACATTGCTCTTCATGCAATTTTAAACAGAAACACTGATCTCATCATTTAATCTAACGTTTCATCCTTCAACAATAAATGGATGATTGCTGATACATGGTTAGTATAGTCTGCTAGAACAGACCCTTGGGTTTCGTTGTGAGCATTCACAGAGAGTGATACAGGCTCTGCATTGTGTGTCTCATTGCATGTCTGATAGAGCAATGCTGTACATGTATGTATGTGATGTAGTCACACAATGCATCATGCTCTACGCACGCATACACCGAAAGTCTTGGGTTTGTGCCTTCAAACTACATGGTTACTATGCTTACAAGAGCATTCATGATAATCATAAACGACCTTGCCATGAGCCTTTTGTCATTATTCTATCCTCACTAGTATAGTAGAGTTCATATTGAGAAAGTATGACAATCCCCTAGGGATTTAAAGCTCAAGTTTCGCAGGTTTTAAATGTTTGTAGTTTAGAAACTAGGGTGAGACCTTAAAGTTTGAAAACCACAACCAAACCACAAGATTTCTTTTATGGTTATGTCAAAGTTTCGGTCAAGATCATGGGATCTTCAAGACTATATGAGCACCTGACAAGGTGGACAGATGTACTATAGCCACCATATTTATTATCATTATTAATTATGATGGTAAAATAAGAAAGATAAATTATCGCACAAGCAAGACCAATTAATATTTCAAAAATACAATGTCAGTTTAATAATGATAATAATAATAATAGGTCCATTTATATAGCCCAATCACTATATATACTCTACTGCGCTTGATACTACATGTAGGTACTATATTATTACCCTGGCTATAACTGCCGAGCAAGCCAGTTAGGGGCTCAAGCATTCCAAGGAATAAATTCCTGCCAGGTACCCATTTTTCACCTGGTTAGAGTGCAGCACAATGTGGATAAATTTCTTGCAGAAGGAAATTGACACCATGGGTGGGATTAAAACCTACGACCCTCTGGTTGAAAGGCGCGAGTCACGACCACTACACCACGGCGAAATTTACTGCAAATTGGAACTCTTTGGACATACAGACGTAGTTTGGCTTTACATGTACATGTAGGTGAAATTTGACTTTGTACAAGAATCATGGATAGAAATTTATGTACACTGTACTGTACTCCACCTTGGTGAAATTGGGTACCTGACAGANACATGACGTCACGGATTCCGTCGAATTTGCCGATCGCACGGATCCCCATGAGCGGTAGGGATCATCCTATCTCTGTGACTTTGAAAAGTCATAACTTTTGAACGGGTTGTCCGATTTTGCTCAAATTTTCACAGGTTGTTCATCTGATTATTCTTCATTCAATGAGAGCATGATAATCCCAGAGGTTTCCCTTTAAGATTTCAAAAATACAATATCAGTTTACTGCAAATTGAAATTCTTTGGACCATACAGACATAGTTTGGCTTACATGTAGGTGAAATTTGACTTTGAACAAGAATCATGGATAGAAATTTATGTACACTGTACTGTACTCCACCAGGGAAATTGGGTACCTGACAGAAGTGTATTCCTTGAAATGCTTGAATGCCTTTTAGGCTGGCTAGGCAGGGTAATAATATGGTACTTAGTATCAGTGCAGTACGAGTATAGGCCTATATTTACCTATTTCTGCATGACTTGTTCCACAAAATTACTTTGATTTGGGTGATTATTCGGGAGCATCCCACGAGTCCGACAGCCCACGAGTCCGACAGCTCACAAGTCTGACAGAAATGAATATAAGCCTACTACAGGTACATCAACAATTTTCAAAATGAGGTTCGAGCTAGACATTTTTACTTTCACGCTCGCAAGTTCGACACTGACAAATTATTTGCTTTGAGCCCGACAGCACGCAAACAGACCTACAAGACCGACTAACGTAAATATAGGGATGTCGGATTAATAGACTAATTTTACCTAGAGTCGGTCTCATTTGCAAAATTTATGTTCGGTCGTAATCATGTGCGTTTTCATAATTTTGTCGGATTAATGAGTTGTCGGACTCTAATCCGTATTTATGTAATGTCTATTTCGTGCACCAATTATTCAAAATGTCGGCCTCGTAAGCTGTCGGACTCGTGGGCTGTCGAACTGTTCGGTAGTACCCGATTATTCAACTAAAAGAGGTTCGCCTCAGCAAAGCTGACTGTATAACGTTGAGATTTACCTTAGAAGAGACAACTGTATTGTCAGGGAAATCTTGTGGAACGTAGGTTTCATCTTGGACTGGAGGGGGTTTGTTGGCCACAAACACTGTTCTGTTCTCAGGCACATATTTCTCTGTAAGGCCCTGCAAGAATAAAGGAAAATATGAACAAAAATAACAATAAATTACTCACACATTAAAGGTATAGAATTGTTATGACCGGGATGCAGAAAGTGATGTTAAACGAGCTGATGTATTCAAAAGTTGCTTTACATGCCTGAATATATCTGTGTAGGATATTAGGAACTATACATTTTTGCTCGTATTCTGTGTATTTTACGTCAAACACGTCAATCAGCTATTATTCCTACATGTACAGTGTGCTATTAAGTGCTTTTGCACGAGGGAGCGTCGGCCTGAAATGGGCAGTGCAATCGGTGGTATTGTCTGCGGTGTGTGAGTTCACGTTCATTTTGTATGTGAAGCATGTTGTGTAAGGGAGAACGACCGCAGCATGATTTTTTTATTTTGCGATAATTAAGCCATTTCTAGGTCGATTTCATTCAAACAAACTATTAACATGCTCTAATTTACTATTGAAAAACTGCATTATGGTAATAATTTGACTGCAGCTCGCAAACTACATGTAGTTAAATATCTCAAGCGCCCTCCTCCCAAAACTGGTCTATCGCTTTAAGCTTTTTGTATGAGACTCAAATATGTAAGCTCTGAAATATGATCAACAAATGACCGTTTGCGCCGTTAACCCATTGACTACGGGAACCAGGTAATCCCCATACAAAGGGGGTGTTGCTCAAAATCAACTGCAGATCAACTGCAACTTTACACATTGTAACGTGCATTTTCATTCGCATGCGATATGCACATTTAACAAGATGCGCATGAAACAATGATTTTGATTGGCGCGTTCCGATCAACTGCAACTTGCGATCAATTGCAACTTTTGAGCAACACCCCCTAAGTCTGTGGGA
>BQKZ01006309.1:21771-41773 GCA_036244855.1 Temnopleurus reevesii | reverse complement strand
GCTACGACGCTAAAATATTTTCCACACTTTAGGTTATAACTTTTCCAAAACTTGTTAATTTTTCGTACAATCTTTTGTACAACGTGTTCATGATATCATGTTTTTTTAAAGTAGATTTGAAGACAAAATTTGGCGATAAAAAAAAATGGCTTTTACCAAAACTGTACTTGGGCTTTAACCTTCATTTTGGGGTCCATGAACATACAGTTACCAAAATGCAATTCCATTTAAGTGTCATGTCTGCTACACCACTTTCATGACAACTATTCATTGAAATTCAATGAAATTTGATACATGTGTAACAGACAATCTTTATGTGAATTGCTATGAGTTTAAATTAGTCGTTAAGAAATCAGTGTGAAAGATACAACACTTTTGTGAAATTGCACCAAAATAAAATGTTGTCTTGCCAAAACAGAATGATAATAAGTAATTTAGTGGCCTGAAATCACACCTGCCATACCAAAAGGGAAATTCGTTTCGATTTATAATTTCGGTGTTCATCAAACTTTTCACCTTTTTATTCAAAGGGGTCCGATAAATGATGTGAATTTAGCTTACTTGTTACAAATTAAAAATTGAAGGTGAAAAAAATCTTGAATGATTTTATCCCTTTCTACTCCAAATTAAGGTCACCACTAGTCTTACTGTCCTCTAGATTAGGGGTCACTCTCCACTTTCCTTTTCTATTTTAATTTCTTGGGTTGTGATTGTTTCCTCGCTTCGTGGACAGATTACAAAGGATTAAGGCTATTTGAATCATGCCCACGCCACAACTAAAGAGTAATCAAAGTGTACATACTCCTTATAATGCTCATGCTGAGCTTTCATAGACTATAGAAAACACTTTTTTCTTGAAGATTTAGAAGGCTTTTATTGACAGATCTACATGAGTAGGCACACAGTTATGTGATAAGGAAGGGAGATCTACACGGTTGTGTATTGTACAGGTGTATGAAGATGCAACTGTATAAAATAGAATGTACAAATTTGTTTTTCAGTAACATAGAAAGGGGCTTGTACCACCACTACCAGTGATATCCAGATAAGTTGGAAATTGTATATCTGAGCATGGATTTCATTTAAGCACATATTTTTCCATAAATGTATTTCAAATTTAAGTGCACGATTCACAGTCCTATGGATATTCAGAGTGCCCCTCAGCGATAAATGCTACTAAAAAATATAAAATTGTCATTATTATAACCAACGGTAACGGCCACCATTTCAAATTCATATATGTTAAGTTTGAGGTTTTCCTAACAGGCATCAGACAATAACATTATTTCATGTAAATGCTTCTAATTTTCCTATAAAAACACTAAGTTGTAATTTTTCAAGTGAAATATTATACCAATAAGAACACCAACAAAAAATTATCAACCTAAATCACTCAATGCAGTATGATATAACTTGATTTCCGCATTGAGGGTGACTACAAAGTAANCCACACAAGCACATACTGAGTCATGTTTGCATACCCCAAGAATCCAAGACATGCTCTACCGTAGGCCTACACACGAACAGGACTAAATCTGGGATAGACCATGGGATTACAAACAACTCGCTGAGTTAATCAGTGACAGAATTCACCTGATAACAACCACACCTAAACAACATCAAATCATCTACATTTTACAACTACAATACATAGGAGCTTTAACACAAAAATGTGATTTCCCAAACAAAATTGTATATCATAAGGTGATCCAGGGAATGATTTACCTGGTATCCCATTGCAATATGCTAGGCAGTTTAGCAGGATTGCTATACAAAATATATTTTGCCTAGCAACTTTTTCACATAGAACTGTAAAGTAAAGAATTTGAAAAGTTTCCTCAATGTTTTAAACTGCTAATGAAATATGAAAAGTCAAATTATTGCCTGTGATCATCATCAATTTGCTCATTATAGCATAAACAAAAAGTGGGAGATGTATCCTGATGCGTGGTAAATTGCAGCATAGACCCATCAAAAGTTTGTCAATTTCTAATCATTTAAAGATACATAGCAAATATGTAGAAATCTTTTTCCATATCATCTCACATCACTAAAACATTTTTCTTCCTCTAACAATATCACCTCATTCATTTCCAAGACTTTTCTAATGTATCCATATTTAAACTATAATTTCAAATCTTTTTGAGCGGTTTAGATGATGAATGACTGTTTGCTCAGATCAATGAATTTATGGCATGAGTTATTATGGGATGATTTATTATGGATACAAACAAAATGTTTAGCCACATACTTGCACTAGCATATTAAATTCGTGCACGGAAAGCTTTTGGCAGGAGGAAAACTGGGCAAAATAAGACCCCGTTTACACCGCCGGCCCAACTTTAGGCCGGCCGAGGCCGGCCAAATTGCGGTACCGGGTCCCACGAAATTGGGCGTTTACACTGACAAATCTAGGCCGGCCTAAATATCTTTGAAAGTATTTTGACAGTTGATGATGTCATCAAATTGGCAACATCTCTGGAAATTGCCACTGATTTGCCCATTTTTTTTTCAAATCTTTAAAAATTCATAACTTTTTTTTATTACTTGTCCGATTTTCTCTGCTTCTGTTAAATAATTATTCTTTTGGGGTAGACTCTTCTTTTAAAAAGACGAATATTAAGATCGCATTAACATTGCCAAATCAATATCATAATTTTCTCACCCTTAAGACCACCGTTACAATCCCTTCAAAAATTTCCCGGTGTCAAGAATCATATACGAGATAAATGATCGGATAGTGCACGAACAAAAGTGGTAATATGACGTCATACCCCGCCAGCGAAGAGCGCGGGCTCGCTTTTAGTACCGCAATTGGGCCAGCGAGCGTTTACACCAAAACTAGGCCGGCCCGAGCCCGGCCCGAGACAACCTCAAGAGGTGGTCCAAAAGTAGGCCGGCATTTGGTACCGCAATTGGGCCAGCGAGTGTTTACACCCAAAAGTAGGCCGGCCCGAGGCCGGCCTCAGGCCGGCCTAAAAGTCGGTGTAAACGGGGTCTAAATGTCATTTCATTCACTTGAACAACCTGCACAGAATACTTTTACATACTAGATTTCATCAAGTGAGAGTACTGACTGATATATAAGTTAGTTTAGATCAATTACATTTTGCAATCATACACAAATATTAAGGTGCTATTGATGAAGATGACAATGTTAATAACCAGGTGATGATGATAATGATGATGATGATGTTGGTGTTGATGATGATGATGATGATGATGATGATGATGATGATGATGATGTTGGTGATGGTGGTGGTGGCAGTGGCGGTGTTGGTGGTGGTGGTGGTTATGGTGGTGGTGATGATGTTGGCGATGGAAATATCAGAACAATGGCTATTGACATGGCAACGGTAATGGGGAAGATGTATATTAGGATAATGATGATGAAAATGACAATGACCAAAATAATAATGACTGTGATGATTGTGTTAATTATGATATTAAATATGGTGAAGATGACAAGTAAGTACATACATGAGGATGATCGCAAATTTTATGTTATTGATCAATTCATTGGCAATAATGGTGATGATGATGATGATGATGATGATGATGATGATGAGGATGAGGATGATGTGCTGACGATGACTGCGGTAATTATGATGGTGATGATGATTGTCATAATGATCACGACCAACAAAAGTTTGAATTAAAATAATTGACACTATTATTCTATTCAAATTCAATAACTTACTTTTAGCAAGGAATGACATACTGCTTCCTGGTGAGAGCGAACTAGCGAGGGTTTGGGAGTAGTCCAAGGTACCTGCCGACCCGTTGGATGAAATGCCTGACATAGCACTCACACCCGAAACAGCGCTCACGCTGGACGAGTAGCGGTCTCCACGAGACCGCCGACTTGCCATCTTGATCTCTGGACATAAGACAGAGAAATGAAAAGATTTTGATTGATCTTATTGGAATGGACGCACAGAAGGAATCTTGTGTACACAAGGAGTGGGGCTTGGGGTGTGTTCACATGTGCAATATAGTTAGGATAATACTAACCACTCATGAATTAGTTTTGGACTGCTGGCTGGCAAAAGGAATGGGGCTTGGAGTGTGTTCACATACTGTGCAATATAGTCGGGATAAGACAAAGGTTGTTCTTAGACAACTCGAAAGCTTGCCCGAAGCTTGCCCAACATAGCAACAAGTAATGTATGCAAACTTGATTCCAAGTATTTTGGTCTTATTGTTATCAACCGGTCTATGGAATACCACGTAACTAATTTAAACACACATAAATTTGAATATATGAGTAAACCCGCCTATTTAAGAGGAACAATCCTTCTGTTTTCACACTTTTCAAAACCTTATATATCTGATGGGTACTGCATGTTACATGAGTGCGTGGTAACTGAAATACTTTTGAGATGACGTTACTGATAATTTTTCCTCAGTCCGCTTTATTTTTTTTTTCTTTTGATGAATCAAAATATGATGTTCAATGTTCATTCAAATAAAGCATACCTGAATGCATAACATTTTTATACATAATTTAAAAAAATTGTGTAAAATCCAAAAGAGATAACCACAAATAATGACAAATTCTTAAAGGGTATTGCAAGAAAATTGAAGACACAACTCCAGCAATGACAGTGACTGATAACTGGAAAGCGCCTTTAGTCTTGAGTGAGGATGTTAGTCTGAACACACCCTCCTTTTCAGAAGCATGCATGGAACATTCTTAGTGAGGAAAGATAAATAATGTGACATTCTTTTTGTTTTCTTATCACTGCAAGAACAAGGTGTTTGATAAAAGGATTACATAAATACCACAGTCAGATTGACTGAATGATCCTAATCATTGATACAGATAGAGAAATCAATTTTATTCATTTTTTCTCAAAACTGCCCATGAAAATATACAGGCAAGCTGCTGTACCTGGCTGTACCATAAACCTCCCTCTGTACATGCATAGTGTAATCTGGGATAGATGTAATGTATGCATTTCAATATTACTTTCAGTTTTTTCTTTCTTCTTCTGCCCCTTCATCTGTGAAGATTATTGCATAACATTTGAAATTGGTAGTGTGTAACATAAAGGTAGGGTGCATATGCCAACATTACATGATTAGCAAGAGAACATTTAGAAACACTTTAGAAGGGTGCCATCTATGAAAAAGGGGGAAAACTGGTCAGTAGTTTTTTCCCCAATTATCACCTTCTCTACTTATCGATCTAGCTCATATCAGCCCATTCAGGAACTTCCACTTGTTTCCATAAAAATGGATGGAAAATCTGACATGGTGGTGGTAATATTATGATTTCAACCATCAGCATAAACTTTTCAGCAATTTTGGGATAACTCCCAACACAATCTGGGCCCCCGTAATAAAGGTTTGTGATACATCACCAATTTGAAGGAGAATTTCTAATAACTGGCCGCAATATATTCAGCAAAATGCGTAAGCACCTTACATCTTGATAATTTGATTGGTCATTGGTGATTAATCGAAAACCTTTATCAGTTTATGTTGGCCCTGTTTTTAGCATGTTTATACCAGGAGGTAGTCCACTTGATCAAATGAAAATGAAAGAATTTGTCTGTAAAAACCACCGGTCTAATCACTCATCCCTCTATTTCTATGATTGTAAGGAACTGTCTATTGCATCTTGTGTTCATTCACTGCACACAATATTGTATTCAACTTTTTACAGCAGACAGTTCCATTCATGAGCTCACAACGCATGAAAGAACACGCTCAAAACACCATTCCACACTACCTATTCATAAATCATGTAGATCCACAAAACAAGGTCGCACTATAAAAAAAAAAATATAACTCAACTCCAACACAACACATACTTTGTAGATGTTCATGCATATCAGCATATTAGGGTGTTTGATTTAAGCACGTAAATAATAAAAACGAAATGAAATATTCAATAAGATGAGTTCTAACGTAAGAAATTCGCACCGCGAAGTTTGTACAAAATTCGAAGATTTCGAACCTACCTGTTGACTATAAAATCTTCGCCTCTCTCGCCTCTCTTCTCGATCGCATCTTTTCCTGTTCCAAGACAGATTTCGTTCTGCTTTAATTCCAACTTCACAAAAATTATCTCCTTCTATTCCAGTTAAATGTTTCAACCGACAGCAACTTCTCCAGATCAATACTTTTGAAAAATGAGAAATTCCTTCAAAAATAGTCCTGTCAGGATCGCGAATTCAGTTTCGTGTCGTCTGGTACAAGTGGAAATAGACCGTTCGTGTGGCCGCGCAAAGCGAGTCACTCCCGCTGTGTATATGGTTTCTTGTATGCGGTTGAATAGACCGGTGTTTGTTTTGTACAGTTATTTGGCTTTGAAGCGGCGAACACATGTACGCGGAGTTGTCAAAGTTTTGGTGGGGTAATAGAGGGGCGTGGTTCGCGGTGGTGTTGGTATCGACTTATGGATTGGGGGTGTTCCGGTGTGGTAGAAAGCGGGGGTTTTCCATTTTTCAACGAGATTCTTTGACGTTCGTTTATGATTTATTTCGCTATTCCCATTCTAGGAACCAATTAGTCAACCCGTTGAGTTAGATTTAAAAAGCATACAGATTTGACTTAAAAAATAGAAAAAGAAGAAAAGCATTAGAGGACATTTTCTGTAATAGCCCACGTATCCAGTAACTCTCTAGCCAGTCATAATAAAGAATGGTGAAACACTCTCTTCATTTAAGAATTGTCTCAACATACACCTTTTCTTGTAGTTATATGCTCCGTCAATAACTTATTTGTGTGTAATACATGTATTCTCATTCTGTCATTTGTATACATGTACGTATTTGTTCATTTGTTTTGTATTTCTCCTACCTTCCCTAAAATGTGCCTTGAATCTTACGAAAATGTGCTTTTTAAATGCAAATTATTATTATAGTATTATCAAAAGGGTATATTATATAGAAAAGGCGCAAGCACGGTTCTGGGAGGGTATACCGTGGGCTTTTCTCACTCTATCAGAACCCCAAAATAAAAGAATACAAAATGGTCCGGTCCCCACCAGCATCAACTTTTCTCTGTGGTGTTTATAGAACATATAAATGTTCAAATAAAGACATATAACCACAAATTAAGTGAATAAAGCCGCAAATAACAACATAACACCACATGTAAATTCAATACACGCAGGATTATTTGGTGGAAAATAATGCTGTTATTTTATATTTCTACTTACAATTCCTAGAAGAAAGGATCTGTATTACAATTGATTACACGAGCGGCTTATCAAAGTCTAACATTTAGTTACATTTCCTACTCTCAAAAATGAACAATTTTCTTTTACTCTACACTGCATTAAAAAAAGAGAGTAGTTCATGCGAAAATAGTAAGTTTCATAAAAACTAAATTAATATGATAAATATTTTTTCAAGCAATAATACACATAACAATTTTGGGTTTGTGCAATTTCATATTGAGAGTCATTATGAATTTTAAATTCTACACTGGCAATTGTCTCCGTAGTTGATATGCTGTAAGCGAAACTACCATTAAACGAATCATATAGATTCGTTGATTTTAATTAAAGTTTTCAAAATAATTTTGGCAATTTACAAAGTTTTCTGACAATGGAAACCCATAAACAAAGGTTACTGCGGCATTTATTTTCTCTAAATTTCTCTATTCTAATTATTTTGTGCTATTTATCAAAATCGAATTTCGATTATGAATCGTATTCCAGTGAGAATTAAGTGCACCCAATGTTTGTTTGAAGTTTGCAATTTGATATTTCACATAATGTTCTTTTGTAAAGAAATTATGTGACTTGCATAATGGAATGGAGATACATACATACATTCAAATTTGGCGCCCCTAGCTCTGACCCGGTGGGCTAGCGCCCACAAAGCCGCCCCCTCCCCCACGGCACGCGCACATTTCTTTTTACTTTCAGTCCCACTAGACTTTAAAAATACATATCCATCATGATAGTAAGGGATTGTTCGTTTTATTGGTTTGCTGCCATCTACGTTGAAACACGATATAATTAAAGGGAAACCAACCCCTGGAATTATTCTGCTCTCATGATATGAAGAAAAATCACATGAACAAAGTATGAAAATTTGAGCCAAATCGGACAACCCGTTCAAAAGTTATGAATTTTCAAAGTCACACAGATATGACGATCACTGCCGCTCATGGGGATCTGCGCGATCGGCAAATTAGACGGAATCTGTGACGTCATGTCGGACAACTCCTCATTCNTTGTACTTGGATTTCTATGTTGATTCCTGTACGTACATTGTACATATTTTTTGCATTATAATATAATTATACATTTTCCCCATTAAATCAGTAAAACAACAATACCTTTATTTCATTGAGTTCAAAATCTTTTTTGTATCCCAGATTTTTTTCATTTTCTCCCAAAATATCACTAACAATTATTAATCATTTTCCCTCGAGGACATAACCTGATATGTCCCTCCCACTCAAATAGTTTTCAAGTTAAACACAAGCAGTCAACCATTTACATCCCTCTTACAGTATGTGGGCGCCCATCAATTTGTGCCAATACAAGAAACTATAAAACTTTGTTTCCAAAAACAGCTAAAATCATCCTCAAAAACGGTTAAAAGGCCCTTTTTTTCATTGAACCAAAAAGTATTCAAGATTTGAAAGTTCTAGCCGTCTTCTCATATTGCAACTGAGTGGGTGCATGATCCATAAATTAAGTACATAATGGAGTACATCAAACAATAGACAGGTTTACTAATAGATGCAAATTGTATGCATACCTCTAACATAAAGATTATTCTTTGACAATCCCAAAGCTTGCCCAAGGCTTGCCTGATGTAGTGCAGGTAATCTACACAAAGTGGATTCCAAGTATTGTAGTACAATTGTTACCAACTGGTTTAAGGAATATCACGTAACTACGTTCGTTGGCAAGAAATGCACATTCTAATATATTAGTGAACCGACCTACCTGTGATGCGTTTGGGTGTTTAGGAAATAAATCACAAAAACTATTTACACCTGGTTGCATGTACACTTATGAATATATTCCTACATTCGTACATATCTGTCTGGTAGACTTCTGATGAAGTCATCAGTGTGGAGACATTTACACTATGGAATTTCATGTGAAACGTTTGTCAGTGTTATAAATATGGCTACATGTCAGAGGCAAACCAAGGAAAGTATTGGGATAACCTTTATGAAGGCTGTATAAATCTGCTTATATCTTGGTTTGCTTTCACTTTCCCTTTACTCCGCCACTGGTTGAAAGGCCCATGAATCTACCACACACAAAAATGCCTACCCTAGTGCAGGATCCAACTCATGGGAAATGATTTTTTTTATAATAAATAATAATAATAATACACAACATTTATATAGTGCTTAATACGAAGTGTTTCTAAGCGCTCTGTGCATTATTACCCGGGTATAGGATGGCTACCATTCGGCGCTCGCTGAATTCAAGGAATTTCTTCCTACCGGTACCCATTCACCTTACCTGGGTTGAGTGCAACACAATACGGATCCATAAATTTCTTGCTGAAGGAAATTGACACCATGGGTGGGATTCAAACCTCCAACCCTCGGGTTGAAAGCCGAGAGTCAGAACCACTACACCACGATGCCTCCATCCTTTTTAAGGATATCACTTGTGGCCCTTATTAAGGTGCTTACAATATTTTTCATTGCTTCATACATGTATGAGGAAACTATAGAATATGCTCCAAACTTGCAGTAAAATTCTGATGAGCTTTATTCAAGTCACAAATGGGGAGAAATTCAAAATCAGACAATTCAAGCAACTCCTTTTCTAATGTAAGTTGCTGTAAGTAAGCATATTTCAGTGTTTTCAAATGAATCAAAATAATCTTTTCATTAAACTATTAAATCAAATTTTCTCAATTTCATACATTATGTGTAGGTTTCCTGAAGCTTTGCAGATTCACATGTTCTCCATACATGAACAGAAATTAGTGTTAAAACAGCAAGCTGTCTTTTTTGTCATTTCACAATGTAAAAGCACATGTCAATGTGGATCTTACCTGACAAATACGCTAGCCTTAACTTCAGCAGATCACGAATCTCTGCGGCTTGCATCACTGGAGCTGAAAATTGAGAGACAATAAAAGTTCATTGATCAGAAACAATTCATTTTTCATAAAATAATGAATGAAAATGAAAGAAATTGTATTCATAAATCATGAACAATTGAAAAGATACTACACCGAATCTTATAAGCAGCATATGAAATAGGAAAAAAAAGACATAGAATTTGACAGAGTTATAAAATCAAATAGGATATTAATCATAATACGTTGTAACGATCAATAAGATACAGTTTTCACTTCCTATACAACTTGGATTACAACACAAAATACATATGTAATTTTGTTAGAACTAAGATTTTTTTTCTAATAATTGTGAATGTTCTGCATTTAGATGTTGCACAGTATATGACCTACAGTCTACTAATCTTTTAGGATAATGACTGAAAATGTTTACTTCAGAAAGAGGGAATTTCTAAAAAGTTTTTAATTTGAGCGCGATTAAAAAGAATATCATTATTTGTCCATCTCATAAGAGTTAACACTTTCAATCATTACGCATTTCAAAAGATTTTTAAAGATTCATGAATTATTATGGAGGTCATTCCAACAAGAGTAATAAGGAGAAATTTTTGCTCTAAATTCATTCCAATTTCGAGCACAGAAAAGCACAAACATTCACCTATCAAGACATCCCAATGGTGATTAAAAATCAATTCCAACCTTTAGGCCCATAAACATTACTATCACTGTCTAATGTCATCAATTTAAATAATGATCTCAACAAGCCATTGGGCGCCTGCATGAACTCAGGCCCAAGGGACATGATCGACCCATTTAAAATCTCTCATCTTAATGTGAAGAAGATTAATTAGGATAGAGAATTTTTAGCTGCAGACACGCATCCATCACTCGGTCAATCAATGTTATGCACTTGAAACTGCCTTCTGCATTACTCAATATACATATGGGCAGGTTTGAGTATAACATGGATATAGTATGTATTTTGGTGATGAATAAAAACTTTAACAGCCTGGGAAACTAAAATTTAAGTGCTAAATGGTTTTAGGATTAGCAATAGCATTCATTAATTTTGAGGAAAATTCTGAGCCATTGGATGCCTGCATGAACTCAGGCCCACGAGATATGATCGATCCGTTTAAAATCTCTCATCTTAAATATGAAGAAGATTAATTAGGATAGAGAATTTCTAGCTGCAGACAGGCATCCATCATTCAGTCAATCAATGCTGTGCACTTGAAACTGCCTTCTGAATTGCTCCATATTTAAAGCATACGAGTAGGTTTGAGGATAGCATTGATATTGTAAGTATTTGGAAATAAATGAAGACTTTAACAGTCTATAAAACTAAAATTTAAGTGCTAGATATTTTTATATTAGCATTTGTAAATTTTAAGGTAGGTTTTGATATGAATTCCTGAGTTAGAAATTCATACACATTGTGCTGCGCCTATCCAGAGTGAAGTAAATGGGTACTTTATATTAAATATGAATTAATTTTTTTTCAAAATCAATAGCATCATTGTTAAATCCTGGGTAATTACTGTGTTGTACAATGGGTTTCAACTACAGGCATTATTAACATGTAACAATGTCAAATCATCGCATAACCAGTTTGTATGAATGTGACCCTTTTGATACCTTAGAATACAGAATTTATGAAAGCATGACAGATTAAAATAAACATTTACAATCCAAATCCAAAAAAAAGTAAAAATAGATCAGCACTAATAAAGCACAAGGCTTTGGGCCAGCAAAGCACCATGCTCTACTCGCCGAAGCTCGCCGAAGCTCCCTGCAAAGATTTATCTGTGCACAGTGCATAGCGGAAAAGATTTAGATGATCGGCAGGTCACTGATGAATAATTCAGAGTAAAATCGCTTGTATCTTAAAATACATACATGTATATTAGACCAATGAACTTAGGAAATTCAGGCGATTCCTGTTTTGGCCTAAGGTTTAGAATAATGAGCATTGTAATAGCTGAATAAAATATAAATTTTAGACTGATTCTCTACAATGCAGGCAATTGCCTTTAAAGTGCCCCCATCTGCGCCAAAAAAGATGATACTGTACAAACAATATCATACTGGCAGAGTGGACAAAAATACCCATTCATACAAATTTGAAAATAAGTAATGTGCCAACAGGTTAAATTATCACAAAAGGCATTTCTATATTTTCATTGTGGTTTGAGCAACAACTTGGGACAATTTAACTTTATCAGTTCCCACGATTGTTTGATATTTAGGAATGCGACTGAACACTTCTGTTTGACCTAAATATTGTGCTGCTGCCAGTAGTTCTATGAATTTGGTATCAAGATAACAAATACATTCAACCCTTCTGCTTAAAACTTTATGAGACAGAAGAGTTCTCTCAACATTTGATTATAGGGTGAAATTGTTCAGTTTTCACTATCAACAAAAAAAAACTTGTTTCATTTCATACTAAACGAAAAAAAAACAATATCACCAAAGGAGGAAAACATGAATTATCAGAAAAGTCGTAAGATTAGAGTCAAATTTCCTTATTTCACTCTGTTATAAGTGATGTCTCTGATAACTATAATACTCATCATTCATTAAACATCTAAAATAAAACAAAATAGGCACATTTGGTATTCTATCCATTAAAAAGATCTCTTGTAATGGTAGCCTTTTGAGTGAGGACTATACTGTATCCAGTATCTGACTCCATATGCCTTGGTATTTACAACAAAATTTCATGTTTGCAAACAAAGAAGAAATAGAGGTATCATATTTTCCTATCAAAAAGTATTTGGATCAACAATATCCTACAACATAGGAAAGAATGAACATAAATGAAGGCCTAGCTCATCTTACGTGCTCATCAATTCCCAATTCATGATGAGGCTTTCAAAACCAGTGATTTTTTGTCCAGAATTATGATGAATGAAGTTTTAATCAAATGACATCTGAAGGTGAAATCTAGTATGTAAAAGTATTCTGTGCAGGTTGTTCAAGTGAATGAAATGCCATTTAGACCCCGTTTACACCGACTTTTAGGCCGGCCTACTTTTTGGTGTAAACGCTCGCTGGCCCATTTGCGGTACCAAATGCCGGCCTACTTTTGGACTACCTCTTATGTTGCATTTCACATGATTTCTACAATTTCACTGTGAATTTTTAGATTTAAATTGAAGAAAATTTGCATGCCATTGCCAGGACATTTTCAGGGGAAAGGACAGTTATGGGCAATAATTTGGAGGGGGGTCTTATGAATCAAATACATTTTCAACAAACTTTTACTTGCTTTGAATTAAAGTGTCATGTACAACATGTATACAATATCATTTATTCAAAAGAAATAAGGTACCTGGAAGTTTCATGGCAAGGCATTGTGAGGTTGATCTTGACCAGCCAAACATAGCCATTTTTTATCTCCTTTATGAGCACAACCCGCTCCTCTTCACAAAAAAGATACAGTATGGTTCTAAATTAATGGTCCGATGCAGTCAAAAGCTGTGCCTTTTCATCTTGAAAACCTTAAAAGTAAGAAGTTTGATAGCCCCATATTGGGCCCATATACTGTAGAAGAGGCCATAATTCAACTGCATTCCATTCAAGTGCAAATGACGAAAGGTTTGATCGTTTGATGACAGTACATGTTCGGTGAAGTGTGACTTAGATCTTCTAAATCCAAATCAAAGAGTGTAATTAGCTGGCAGGATAAATATAAATCAGAAGAAATAAAAGCTTTTTCCAGTGCCAAATTAATATGAAAGGAAGCTGGAGATACAATTTGTTCTTTTAAAGTGTAATTTAACTTGTTATCATAAAACATGCTAAGGTAAAAGTTTGGGCATTGGTTCAATCATAAGCAACTAAACTCAACAACAAACTTTGACATCATTCATCTGATGACTATGAATGAACAGAAACAACACAGCAGGTAAGTGTGATCTCTCCAAGGACAAATTCCACCACAATCAAACCAAAGAAGAAATCAAAAGAAGATCTTGGTGGGAAAAAGATATTAATTCCATCCTGCAAATCCAACGTCCCCTTGTGAAGCAACAGGCTCTCGTTCAATCAACGGCTCATTTAACTCCAGGGGGTAAAAACACGCAAAAAAACAAAGAGGATGACACCCATCCATAGATAAAATACGCTTATTCCATAACCTCTGTTTTCCTTCGACAGCGTGTGATTGAAAACAAGTATCTGCGACAGCAATGAACATAGCACATGGAACATCATAAAGATGTTATTAATGCAGATGTCTAGGATACCAGCAGGCGGTCCAGACAAGGAGGATGATGATGATGAGACCGTTGGGATGCGATCTTGTGTAAGGTGATAAGATGCGGATGGAGAATGTAGGATGAGAGATGGAATGATGTTGAGATGATGAGTACAGCGCAGAGTTCATGTGGGCTTGTTTAGTTCTATTCTAGTTAGTTTACTTCATCAGATGATAGCAAATGTGTATAGGCTAATATTCTTGCTGAAACAAACTTTTTATCTATCTATCCTTTCCTATCCATCTATTTAGCATTTTACCATCTCCCCTATCTCATCCAACCATTTGCTTCACCCGAACCCCGACCTCCCCCTTTCTCCTTCCTTTACTCCTTCACACGCATATCTCTCTGTCTATCTCTATACCCCCCTCCCTCCCATCCCCCTTCATCATATGTGTTTCTCTACCTTTCCTATTGCCACTCTTTCAGAAATAATCCTTGATCATTCTTTCAAATCCATTACAAAAATCTGCCATCATTCTCAAGCTCCATTCTCGGGCTATAATCTTGAAGAATTCCAGCCTCAAATCGCTGAAAAGATGCTCAAAATGTGGTATGGTGGAAACTCAGTATAACAAGTTGTTTGGTAACGTAAACAATTCATTGTTATAGCAGGGTTAAAACAATAATTTATCGAGAGCTGGGACCATACTAAATACCTTTTCATATCAGGAATATCGTTATACATGTATCAGATCTCTTAAATACTAAGTTTCCACTGTATTGCGTAAATATCAATGTCAATGAATCCTAACACCATTGGTATGTCCAGTAAAAAGCAATGCAAGAAGCAAGGTATACATAATAGTGCATTTGTGGTTTCTCAAATCAAGAACACTGTTNTTCCTAATAATACTAACATGTGCTGCCAAAAGTAATGCCCAGAAGCCGAATAAAATATTTGATGTGCAAATTTTTTTTCTCCAACTTATCAGAGTATTAAACATGCCCCTCTTAGTCCATTCTTTATCCAGGATTTACATACATGAGGTTTAACTGGTTTTGCCCCTCCCCCATCCTTGATTTTGCCTCCCAATAGATTAGCTGAGTTTTGCGCGCCCCTTCAGTCTGCCGGAGGGACTAGCAACAAAAACATGCCAAGTGACAAAGGATCAGAATCACTCCGAGTGTAATCAAAACCATTATCACCATCACCCTCATCATCATCATCATCATCATCATCCTCATCTTCATCAGCTTCGTCATCATCATCATCATCATCATTAGTTTTGTCATCATCATCATTATCTTCATAATTTTCCTACTTCTCCTCCTCTTCCTCCTCTTAATCATCATCACCATCATCCTCCTCCTCCTCATCAGCTTCGTCATCATCATCTTCTTCATCATCATCATCATCAACTTCGTCATCATCATTATCATCATTATCATCCTCATCAGCCTCCTCCTCCTCATCATCATCATTATCATCCTCATCATCCTCCTCCTCATCATCATTATAATCATTATCATCCTCATCATCCTCCTCCTCATCATCATTATCATTATCATCATCGGTCACTTTTGCCATCATTAACCTTACCAGTGCGACCATCAGGATATCGTACTTTTTATTCTCATCATCTGCATTATCCTAATTATCACGATCCTCATTTTCATTATATTCAGTCATACCGCTAAAATTACAACCACCTTCACTTTCACCGTCATCATCATCATCACCATCACCATCATCATAATCATCATCACTATCATCATCATCATCATCATCACCATCATCATCATCATCCTCCTCCTCCTCCTCCTCATCATCATCATTTTCATCGGTCACTTTTGCCATCATAAACCTTACCAGTACGACCATCATAATATCGTACTTCTCATTCTCATCATCTGTATTATTCTAATGATCACGACCCTCATTTTCATTAGATTCAGTCAAATCGCTAAAATTACAACCACCTTCACTTTCACCGTCATCATCATCATCATCATCATCATCATCTTAACACTTGAAGACTCAGATAACAATTAAACACCATCAAATCAAATGTGACACAGTAAAATAAATAGAAATAGAGACTTGGGTTAAACCTTTCTTGGACTCTTTATTCTTATAAAACTCTTCTCCAGAAATACACTTTTCCAATGCCAAGTATTGAGTAATGATGAGAAAAAAATGACAAAATTAATATTGTAATATGTGAAACAAATACAAATAAAACTCTGACGTGAAATATGTGAAACTTTTAAAAAGATTGTGGTCAAAACAAAGATAATAACCAATCAAGCTTTAAAGTTTTATGGATCAATTTGATAAGACTTATGTGTTTTTGTCTGGCCCCTCCGCATTTACAACATTTTGTTTACACAGATTTAGATATCTAAATTGCAATTTATGACAGAAATAATTGATTAAATGCACTAGTAATCTCAATAAAAACATCTTAACTGATTCTGTGGCTTATTTGAAAGAAAAAAAAATAAACATGGAATGATAAAAAATAAAACGAATTGAAACAAAAACAAAAACAGGTCCAGGGTGATAAATAAAAGAAAGACTTGAATTACTCCAAAGTGGCTTCAAGCTCTATGATATTGTTTGCAGTTTAACATGTTGACTTATGTACTATAAAGGCGATTGGTTTATCACGTACCATATCTTGCCACTGTTTTATTATCTTATTGCATTCTAAAAAATAAGAATAATTCTGTTAAAATGAATACAAATAATTAAAATATAAATAAATTAATAAAAAATTACATACATTTCTCAGCATGATTACATAAATTGGAGTGCAAATGATATCACTATTGTCTTCTTTAATATGGCATATAATTATCAACATTGAAAAAAAAAACAATGTGAGAAGAAGATTTTTCAGCTAGAAGGCACATTCAACATTTAACCAACTTCAAGAAATCTATATCTTGATGCATAGTGAAAATAAGATAAAGTATTTCTTAGATTTCTTGAAAATAACAAAAGTAACACTTTCAATTATTTCATGATAAATAGAGAAATAAATGTTGCCAAAAATGTATGAAAGCAATTAATGATTACTAATTACATATTCAATTATTTAATAATGATTTGAGAAATACATGTCGTCATAATCTGAACCCCCCCCCCCCAAAAAAAAAAAATGAATAAATAAATAAATGAATAAATAAATAAAATAAATAAATAAATAAATAAATCTAAAAAAAAAAAAATAAAATAAGAAAAAAATAAAAAAATACAAAGAGTTACTGATAGTCTGCGTGGATTTCTGATAGGGATTAAATCACAAATGTTTTCTAAAAATTTGTAGAGCTCTAAACAACAAAATACTAATGATATCAACTGAACAATTGAAATGGCACAACAGTGCGAAGATAAAGACACACTTAGCAAAACTTTTGAAGCTACCATAATCATTATGGTCTCCTGCATGATGAGCTGAACAGACAAAGAGATTGGACAAATTAAACCACTGCCATTGAACTTGAAGCCATCAAAATAGCTCCAGAATATGAAAGAAATTATCTGCCCTCTTACTTTGTAAAGAAATGTAGAACAGATGTTGCATTTGTGCACTGAATAAACAGGAAAGCTACTTTCTTAGAGCTTAAAGTGCTTAAAGCTTTTGTAAATGCCCGAGTGAGAGCTATCTTTTTTGTCCAGATTTTTATCTGTTACATTCAAAGTGATATCTCGTGAGGAAGGAGCGTCAGTGAAATGATAAAATATATAGTTTCTAATGATTCTCGATGGCATAACTGATGATGGTGTTATTTGAATGATACAATAGCGTCCAAAATAACAAAACTTGTTGTCATATCTCGTATATTGAGATAAGAATCTTGATGTATCAAAAATAACAGGGCAGTTTTAGGTTCCCAATTCTCAGAATTTTTCATTTTACCCTGAATTCTGATATCACAAATGCTTAATTCTCATAATTTTAGTAAGTTTTTCCCTCTTCTTTCACTTCTTTCGGTCTTGAGGAAACAAGGATAGTAAAAAAATGTCTATGGTTCAACGGACATTGTTTTTACTAGATACTACACTATAACAAAAATTGATATGATTTACCTTTTCAAGGAACGCATGATTTAACTTGGGTAATAGTCGGTACAAATTAAATTCTTTTGAACATAATCAGGGGCCAAACAAAATGATATTCCACTCCATGTATTTAAGATCTCTAGGTATCAATGATGAGTGAAGAAAGAATTCAACACAGGCCTGCACAGATCAATCCATTGTACAATCCTACTGAAGTTTGGAAGAATTCTTTCCAGCAGTGTGTCATGAATGAATATGGACAACAAATATTAATTGGTTTAAAAGGTTTAATGCACAATACTTACGTACCGTATTTGTAATGCATAGAGTTTTTTTGATTGGCAGTTTCAAATGTTGAGGCCAGAATAGTGGCCATTAGCAATTTAATTGACTTCAGGGTGAAAGATAACAAGATTTCATTATCAATCCTTTGCGCACTCATTTGATTTCTAGTGAATAATAATGATCGTCTTGTCATTTACTTTAAATATTTAATTCTTTATACCTTACTTTCATCATGTTTAGTCATCCTTGTCTAAGTCAATCGTGCAAATTAATAACCCAGTTGAAGGATGTTTCAAGAACCAGTCTCTTTATATCATATTGTCTTTTACCCTTATGTCGAAGCTACATGGATTCCTTCAATTCCGGCAGATTTGACACAGGCAAGGGTAACTTAAGGTTATTTTGCAGATTTTCTTTTATACAACACTCAACTGTTAACTTCTTTAGTAGAAATATGGCAGAATGGATCAATTATCAAAATTGTTGCATTTATTTGAATAAATATGCAAAATTGACACATCAGCACTCAAAGTACTAACATTTACAATGATGAAAGGGAATACATGTTGATCAAGAAGTTGGCATGTATTTCAGTTTTTAAAAATGTAGATTGTACTGACTGTTTTGTTCAAATCGATCAAAAGTATACTGACAGGAGAAAGGGAAAGATATATTTCTTGGTATCATCATATCATAATATAATTCACGGAATGTAATTCCGATTTGTTAATCTTTGCCAAATTCGGTAGATGTATGTATATGGACCCCAAAATTCTTTTTTTAAAAGGTGAATCTTCCATATCTCGAGAATCCCTAGATTGATTTGGATGACGTTTGGTGTAGGTAGACACAAGATATTGAACTGCTGGATCATTTGTTCTTGAAAGGATAAGGTCTTAAATACCTCGGGACTCCCTTGTCCGATAAGGATGAATTTTGGTATATGGGTGTAGGTCGACAAAAGATGTTGACCTGAAAAGGGCTTTTTTTTTTACAGGTCAAGGTCACTAGGGTCAAAAGGTCAATCTTCCATATCTCCAGAATCCATAGACTGATTTGGATGAATCTGGGTATATGGATAAAGGTCGACTCAAAATGTTGACCTGATGGGGTGGGTTTTGAAAGGTCAAGATCACTGGGGTCAAAGATCAATGTTTTGTATTTCAGGTCTCTCTGGAACAATTTTGATGAATTTTGGTTCTTAGATTCAGGTGGATACAAGATGTTGGCCTGGACAGTAATTCACCAAGATTAGAAAAATTTTAAGAATGACTTTATGCACGACTGGTACCAGTTCTTGTGCGTGTTACACTCCATAACATACTCCAGTCTTTCTTAACCCTATTTTAACTGGGCTTTTTCAGACCAAGTTTATACTGGGGGGGGGGTCAATTTGACCCCCCCTTCAGATCTCGGCC